>JAUUDZ010012722.1:0-11528 GCA_032361705.1 Panulirus versicolor | reverse complement strand
CCCAGGATCCTTTTTCTATAACTCGCTGATCATAACACGGTTGTGGATAACCTGTTCTACAACGCGTCTGTGATATACCAGCCTCACTACATGCTCTACATGTGATGAACAGTAGCTTACAACGATCACTGTTTGCATAAAAATGTTACCTTGAAGGTAATCGTTCATGATCCTGAAGGTAATCGTTCATGATCCTGAAGGTAATCGTTCATGATCCTGAAGGTAATCGTTCATGATCCTGAAGGTAATCGTTCATTACCCTGAAGGTAATCGTTCATTACCCTGATGGTAATCGTTCATTACCCTGAAGGTAATCGTTCATTACCCTGAAGGTAATCGTTCATTACCCTGAAGGTAATCGTTTATTACCATGAGGGTAATCGTTCATTACGCTGAAAGTAATTGTTCATCACCCTTAAAGTAATCGTTCATGGTAAAAACGAGCGATCTTGATACATTTCCTGACGACAGGATACCACACAACGTCCTCCTCTGCCAGTGTGCTCCCAAAGTTGAGTGGAGTGACGGGAAAACAATGATATAAAGGGAAACGTGAGCTCTGAGGCACACAGGCAGGGAAACACACACATGCATACACCACGCCTCACACACGGAACCATTTGCACGAACACACCTCAGTCACTGGGAAATTATAAATGCTCATGCATTCAAAACACACACACACACACACACACACACCTTTATATATATATATATATATATATATATACATATATAATTCTTAGTACTAGTTTACCAAGAAACTCGTTTCATTATCATAAAGTACAATCGATTTATTTCATTCTTGTATGGGTCATCAAAACACAAGTTCTCCCGCATATTTAAAGCTTCGTTACCAAATTTTCTACATTCAAGATTCGTAAGATTCAATGTTTTTCCTCAACTCGTAACTCAGGCATTGAGGCAGACGTTCACTGCGCATCGAGCGAGGAATTCGTAGAGAAGTCCTGTATATAAGCACCTTTCGTCGAACCTGAGTTCAATATATAGATATGATTACAGATGATGAAAACCCTGACCCTCAAGCGTAGGTTGGAACTTGATCAGGAGGCTGGATGAATATGGCTTCATTTTCACTGATATTGGCTGAACTCGCTCCTCTCTGAGTACATGCCCAGACGAAGGAGGTGTATGTCTCCTCGCCACGCCAGAGCTACACTGTGATTCCCCGTGTATTGTGTGAGCTGGAGCGGAGCTGCTGAGGACCTCCCTAGCTACGTATTGCTCGTCCAGGCGCCTAACCTCAGGGCTAACCCCGCGCTAATTAACGTGTTGTCTTGTCTTTCTCCGCTCACATCCTTACCCAGCTGAACCTCAGAGATGACCTCAAGGGAGAACCTCACCTCCTAACCCTACCCTCCCAACCTTAACGAGCCTGTAACCTATAACGTTATGTTGTAATGACCAATTAGCGAGCCTCAGTATGCGACACTCTCATATCCTGGGGTGACGCTTGGTTCGCGTAAGTAAAGACTTCCGGAAAAAAAAAGGGTTGTCCTCAGAATGTAGAAAAACCCATTTTCCTTTTTTTTTTTAACGTGTTTGGAAAAATGAAGAAAAATGATCCCTTAATTTGAGGGAGATGAATATCCTTTCCTTGCCATGGGAGAGGTTCGTGTCTGTACTTCAGGAGGTCTGTCATTTCTCATTATATTCTGACCCAACAAAATATCAATAAAAAGTGAAGGAATAAATGGACATTGGTGTCACGAAGGAGAGGTGTGTGTGTGGGTGTGGGAGTTGATGACGAGAGCGTGTGGTACGGTAACTACCTGTGGGGTGTAGTAATTAGCTGTGGGGTTTGATAATTAGCTGTGGGAGCTGTAATCAGGTGGGCTACTCAAAACGACTCCTGCTATACTTAGAAGTCAGCGTCACCCGTCACCTTCACTACACATCACCTTCATCACCCGTCACCTTCACCGCCCATCACCTTCACCACCCATCACCTTCACCACCCATCACCTTCACCACCCATCACCTTCATCAGCAAACGTCCCCATATACCTAATTTGTCTAATGCGTTTCCTTTTTTCTAAATCACGGTAATTCATTACCTTACTACAGGGAACTTAATAAGGAAGTCACAGTAATATTTAATTCTTAATTTGTGGTAATAAGCATTTCTTGTGATTTAAAACCTACGTTTTACGATGTTCGTTTTTTTTTTTGGAAAAAATAAGAATCCTTAACTCAGAAGTTAATTAGTGTTTTTTTTTATATTCAAGATCTAATTTCTTATCAAGTCGTAACGGAAGTTTCATAATCTCGTCTACATTTCCATCACTCACTCATCCAACTACTTTTTCGTGGATTCCTTTGAATTTTTCAGTAAATGTTTTCTCTATCTTGACAAAGATTATTTCCCCTCATTTTATCATTTTTTTTTTATCTTTTCTTTCTTCCTCTATAGCGTCTCTCAGAAGACCTTTAATGGCGTGTTTCGTTTCATCTATTCACTGGAGCGTCACTCTCAATAAAGCTCTCATTTTCATTCACCTTCCTCACCCTCCACCCTCCTCACCCTCCACCCCCAGCATTAAATAGTGGAGCAGTGTAATGAGCTCGCCAGATTACGGTATCGAACCGGGGAAGGTCATACGTTAGGGCGGGAGAGGTTTCCTTGGGGCCACCCTGTAACTTGACACCTGAAGGATCGCACCCCTGCACGCACCCCAACACACTCACTCCACACACACCCCAGACCCCCACCCTCTACTACACTCTCTCCTCCCACTGGCACACAACACACTCTTCTTCCTCACCACAATTTGGCTCTCAACACTCCCACATCCTTAACAGTCTCTCTGCTCGCATCTCCATCTCCCTCCTTCATAACCCTCCAACATTCTCCTACATTCCTCCACACAAACCATCATCTCCTACAGTTTTCTTCTTCATTACCACTCATACCATCCCCACTTTTCACCACCACCCCTCTCTCCAACTCTCCATCATTCACCCACTACCCCTCTCCTCAACTTTCCACCACTCACCATCCTCCACCATGGATACAGAGCCCCAAACATGGACAGTGGGCGAGCAGCTGGGAGTAATGTATAGTACACACCAATCCTTATGCCATACGTGGCATAGAAAATGGATTATGATACCCACTAACATTTCCCAGTTCTTGACTATCGCTACCTCTCATCCGCTTCTTCACGACGAACTCACCATCAAGTTGTATGTCAACTTGGCCCTTAATGACGGAGTTACGACCAGGTTGTATGTACAGTCAAACCTCGCCCTTACGTCAACCTGGTCCTTGATGACGGAGTTACGACCAGGTTGTATGTACAGTCAAACCTCGCCCTTACGTCAACCTGGTCCTTAATGACGGAGTTACGATCAGGTTGTATGTACAGTCAAACCTCGCCCTTACGTCAACCTGCCTCCACGTCCTCGGGAGTGTGATTGGTTCTTGAGGATGGTCTCGGAAGGAGGTGAGAGTAACTGGTGTGGAAGGGAGGTGAGAGTGAGTGATTCGTGAGAGTGGTCTAGGAAGGTTGTGAGGTAGTTAACGTTACACCTTCGGGCAACAAACTCAAATATTTGTTCATATCTTCAAGAAAATTATGGCGTCTGTACTGTTTACTTGAGTAAATGTATACGGTGTTTGTCCAGGGGAAATGTTTTAAGACCACTTTAGTTTCCTCGCAAGTTATTGGTGACTACAGTGTGTGTGTGTGTGTGTGTGTGTGTATTTACCTATTTGTCCTGTTCAGGGAAAGAGTCCTACACTCGTGGGGTCCCATATCTTAAACATTCTCTGATGTCATACAACATTCGTATATTCCTGTAAGCTCTCGGCATTTACCACGTCCTCATTAATTCTCTTCCATTCAGACCATTAATCATATGCAATACAAAATTTCTTCACATCATTTTTCAGCAGGTTTCTTCCTCAACTCCATGTTATATCCTCTTGGTTGTTTCATCGCTACAACTCTCGAAGAACTGGTCACTGTCTACTTCATCAGTATGTTATCAAAGCTTATATATTGTGATCAGGTCGCCCCTCACTCTTCTCTCCTCCTCCTCCTCATTCTAACCAAAGCTGGGGCTTTTCTTGGGCTCTTTGCAGGGTGTCTCAATTTCCAAGTATTCCCTATTTCTATTCTAGTATACCATCATCCGCAGACATAGTTAGATAGGGTTGAGTCCTTCCAGCAAGTCGTATAGATATAGATCAAGAGCAGAAGCGACTCCAGGGCTGAGCCCAACGTGCGTGTGTGATGACTATTGCTATTCGTGATGACTATTGATATTCGTCATGACTATTGATATTCGTGTTGACTATTGCTATTCGTGATGACTATTGATATTCGTGATGACTATTGCTATTCATGATGACTATTGATATTCGTGATGACTACTGATATTCGTGATGACCATTGCTATTCGTGATGACCATTGCTATTCGTGATGACTATTGCTATTCGTGATGACCATTGCTATACATGATCACTATTGGTATTTGTATTCACAATCTGTGTGTTACTAGGAGAGAGCTTCACACTTGTATTGCTTTGTCTCGTAACCTTACATATGTGCACCATATCTTTACTCATATGTGAGTTAAAGACACACACACACACACACACACACACACACAGATATACACAGACCACTGTGTGTGTGTGTGTGTGTGTGTGTGTGTGTGTGTGTGTAATTCATACATGTATGTAAATTTCTATAATCATCTACTACGTTGTAGACGTCCGTATTTCTACCTATGACAACTTAAACATTTCCTGTACAATGTTTGTCTTCGTATATGTTCGGAGACTTGTGACTCTTGCATGATCATCATATACACACGTTCCTCATCATGTAGGTAGGCACTGTGCTGCTGCTGGTCACGTGACAGTGTCAGTACGGTACTGTAATGGGGTCATTACGTGAATGACCCTGGCTCCCCACACCACTTCCTACACAGGTTATACTGTGGTGGCTCCCTGAAGGTCAGGCATATTATCCTGGGGAGGGAGCGAGGTTGGGGAGGGAGACGGTGTGGGTAAGGGGTGAGTTGTGATCCATGGGGAGGTGAGGGGAATGCTTAGGGTCGTGATGGGAGGCGACAGGTCTTCGAGCTAGCTTATGTTCCTCACCCGAGCATAAGGTATATTTAGACTGTTTTTGTCATGAGTCTTGGATTATGATAGTTATTGTTCGGCCGGCTCTCACCCCCTGAGGGCCGTGTGACCAGGTATGTAACGATGGTGCTCCTATTACCAGGCTGCAGCGAAAATACTTGTAGTCAGGGTGATAAAATTTGAGACATATTCAAGTAGAACTGGTAGCCTTGGTCAGGCCAGGGACGTGAGATTGAGCTATATTTCTGTCTTGTATTTTTTGTTTTCCTCTTCTCTTTTGGTCTTTGTTTATTGACGAAAATCTGGTGTCGTGAATGCACACGACCGGACAGTCACTTGAAAATTACTTTTTACCTCAAAAAGTTTATGAGCAGGTAATGCCTGAGTCTCTCTCTCTCTCTCTCTCTCTCTCTCTCTCTCTCTCTCTCTCTCTCTCTCTCTCTCTCAGGATAACTTAAAGAAGTTATCCTGAAGCAGCTTTTCTGATCAACAAAATATTCAAGTGATCATTGCAGGGAGGGGAAGCGCCTGATGGCTGGAAATTGCAAATCTAACATCAATTTTCAGAAAGGGTGACAGGAAATGTACTGCGGGTTTAGGGAAAGTGTCTGAAACAGAGATAAAATCATTAAATTCTGAGATGAATTTAGATTGATA
Source organism: Panulirus versicolor (assembly GCA_032361705.1). Classification (NCBI taxonomy): domain Eukaryota; kingdom Metazoa; phylum Arthropoda; class Malacostraca; order Decapoda; family Palinuridae; genus Panulirus; species Panulirus versicolor. The sequence goes on along the minus strand of JAUUDZ010012722.1, from coordinate 5,751 downwards.
ACCACCATCATGGTTTCCAGATTCAGTAATCATGTTTGACGAGTCTGAGAAATTATTTCGGTGTGAGCTTGATGGGAAATGACCAGTGGAGACCCCGTTGCTCTCCAACGTGAGACGAGGGGTACTCGGGTACATAGTACTCGAATAGTCATTTCCCTATTTGGGGCGATCATAGCCTAGCGGTAGCGCTCCCGCCTGTCACGCAGGAGTCCCGGGTTCGATCCTGGCTGTTGGAGATTTGTATGATATATATATATATATATATGATAAACTAGGATTCCAAAATTCCCTTTCGACTTTTGTGCAGCCTTCTATAAAGAGCCGTATGACGATTGATAAGTAGAATCAAAGCTCATGGCAAAGGAGATCGAATCTGTACTTGGAAAGATGACTCGATCTCAGACAGGAAGTAAATACTATTATCAAATTGGGAAACATCTAACTGGCCTCACGTGTGAGGTGGATCTACACAAGGCCCTATCTTGGGACCCACACTTTTCATCATCTCTCCAACGACCTAGAGACAAGTTTCCCAGTAGAATTTCATTATTTGCCGGAGACACGAAATAAGGACATGTACACGTCCAATTTAAAGGAAGACTGAATGAAGATACAGAGGGATTCAAACAAACTGATAACATTAACAGAGATATGGCAGACAGAGCTTAACGAAGACAAATACAAAATTATGCCTCTTGCTGTCAAAAATATAAATCATATGCACAAAATGCTTGATAAACCTTTGCAAAATAGTAATGAAAATGACCTTGAAGTGATTATCAGCAATGACCTTTAATACAGTAAACAATGTCTCGTTGCATGCATTAAAACTAATAGGATTCCCGGTTTCATAACCGGAAATATAAACTACAGAACAAAGGATAGAATACTAACCCTTAACAATACCCTGGTTAAAGATCATTTAGAATGTGCAGTTCAGTTCCGGGCACCAAACCTGACCAAAGATGAGAAAATTGAGCGAATTCAAGGAAGAGCAGCCAAACTAATTCCTTCACCCCAAATTAATTTTTATGAGGAAATATTCAAAGATTTAGAATTATCTATTGTAGAGAAAATAAGCACAGACTCCGAGGAAAGCTGATAGAAGTGTACAAAATACTGAATGGTTTTGAAAACATATATTACGATTTCTTTACTTTGAATAGAAATTCAATGACCAGATATAATGGTATGAAGAGAAAAGGAAAATGAACGATTTGGGCAAAAATTTTTTTCACGTATAGAATGGTGGAGCACTGGACTTAGCTGCCTTCCGAAGTAGTAAATACAAAGACTAGGAATACCTTCATATCGAGGCTAGACAAATACTTCGCAGACATATGCGGCCAGTAAGTCCAGTTTACCACTAACTATATATTTCTTTCCCAGAATCCATCCGCAGAACAGACGTTGTCAAACTGATAACGAGCTATTTCCAATCCATGTTTACAAATAAGGTTTCCATGGCATTATCTTCCACCTATACAGCACGGCATTTTCTTAATCATGTTTTCTACTGGGGCCAGTTAAAGCCGGCTGGAGAGGTGGGTGAGTACCATTTGTTTTGCTATCCTGCTTCTACCACTACATTCATAAAATCAAAACAGGCAACCTCGTAATAGGCCTGCAGGGCTCCTGTTGTCTGTCCTTCCTCCATACATACTCCCATGTACTTCAGACGAACGTGGCTACGAGGTCTGCCACACACACACCTTCGCCAGGAGGTAGGCGCTCAGCAGGGGAGGGTCAAGCCCTTAATACCAGAATGAGGACTGCAGGCAGCGCCATCATCACCACACTCTCCAAGTCTTTGATCTTTTGTTATATTGTCCTTCTCACGTGATAGTCTCTCCTTTTTTCTAATTAGTAAGTGGAAAGGAAAGATGTTCATGACAGCGGCGACACAATGATACGATGACAGAGTTCATGATGTACAGCCAGGGCTTTTGTGTGGCGCTTGGGGAAGAATTGAAAGGCTGTTGGTCGTGTGTGGGAGGGACGGCGTGAACCCCACACTGGAGGAATGACGTTGTGGGAGTGAACTCCACAGTGGAGGTAATACGTGCTAGGAGTGAACTCTACAGTGGATAGATAGACATAGATAGATATATCTAACACTCACTAGTTTTCTAGGGTTTTTTTTCTCCATTTTTGCTCATCACACATTTTGCTTCATCGATAAGGTGTATATCAAATGTCCCATATTCATTTCTACTTTATCTTTGAAACACATGAGACGCGTTGGACACACAAACACTGCTCATCTTCAGTCAAATTGATTATAAATGATACAACACAACTTAAGGAACAAAACAGGATTAAATCACACCTTGAGGTGTTACAAATGAGAGCGGTGACGTACCTATGTTGATGGATGAATCAATATTACATGAGTTTACATGAGAAAGACAGACAACGGGAGGCCTAATTGGCCCACGACTGGGTTGATTGGCCCACAACTAGGTTGATTGGCCCACGACTAGGTTGATTGGCCCGCGACTAGGTTGATTCGCCCACGACTGGGTTGATTGGCCCACGACTGTGTATTCACTTATAAATCAAGACACCATATTCTCCAGAGGTTGAATCTTCTCTCAGAAATGCTTCGTTATTAATGAGAATCTTTCAGGAGAGGCTTTACCCAAGGCAAGTGCATCTGTGTGGATTTCCTCAGGGAACCCTCCAGCGTTTCTGAATGCCAGACATTCCCGGGAAACACATGGTCAATCACACCTTGTTCGTTCATAGTACTGTGAAGGGAACTGTGTCTTTATGATTAAGATTTTGTACGAGAATAGTAAGATAGCAAGCTTATACCAGCCAATGTGTATCTAATACGTGTGTATGACGTGGGTAAAGTAACACGTAGATTTGCCTTTTGGAAAACAATTTGTATGATTATATTTGTAATTCTATTTTATCGGTGGTTTCATTTGATTTGGTGACTAGCAAACTTTACCTCGAAATTGAGACATTATGCTAAAAGAGACTCAACCAAGCCTAAGTCAAAAGTGGCGCCAGGACTTTAAAAACCAAATTTCAAGCAACAGATAACTCAGGCTGGTAGGTTCCACAGGCGGAACTCCCTGATTCTGATTTCGATTCGTTTATGGAGATTCAAGAACCTATCATTCTACATCCTGCTGTAACGAGAACCACATTGCCAAAGGCATGAGTACGTGTACAGTAGAGAGATTACCCATCCACCTTCACAACACTCCCAGTACGATTCCACATTCCATCCACTTGGCCCCCCTAGTGGACTCATCTACACATCCACTGTCAACCCCATCCCCTCCATGTGAGTCTATGCTTCCACCCGACACGAACTCCGCTCTACGTCCTCACTCCTCCTGCAACACGTTCATACACCCCGTCACTAACCGGGGAACCTACCCCGCGCAGACAGCCAGACCTCCTGGAGACGCCATTAGACATCGGAGTCAGAGAATGATAAAGTTAGTTAATCTTTTTGTGTGCACACAGGCGGTGCATCCACCCGTCTCTGGCGTGTTTGTGCTGCCGGCATAACCAGGTTTGCACGCCACATTTGCTGCCATTCAGTTTAAGCCATGATCCACCCTCCTATTGGCTGTTGCCTGGTTAAATATTGGCTAACCAGCTACCGCTGTCTTATGCTCGCAATAGCGGAATTCATGTTAGCTAATTATTGTTGTGTATGTACCGTGAAGACCAGAGTCTGTTCGAGGTGCACCTGATGATCAAGGAATTTAAGGAGGATTCTTTGTGTTTTTTCCTCTGTTTCTCCTCAATTATAGATACGTTTTCTTTATCAAATATAATTTCTAAAAGTAAACTTTGGCTACCAGGGTATCCAGCATAAGTACACCTGGAGTGAACACCTGATTATTCATTTATGCACTTTCTTTTCATTTTTTTTTATTCTCCCTCTCTCCACCTCAACCCTGACTTTTATATTGGTTTATATTTCGTGTGAGTCAACTTTCATCAATACTATTCTTTTGGTTTCATACTTGTTCGCAGTTTCGTACGTAAACGAGGTAGCGCCAGGAACGGATAAGGAAAAGTCTTCATTCGCTCATATCTGTTCTCTAATTGTCATGTGTAATACACCCAAACCACTGCTCCCTATCCATAACCAAGTCCCACAGTCTCATTCCATGATTTTCCCCGGCTGCTTCATATGCCCTTGTTTGATCCATTGACAGCACGTCGCCCCATGTGTACCAAATCGTTCCAATTCACTCTGTCCTATGCACGTCTTTCACCCTCCTGCATGTTCAGGCCCCGATCACCCAAAATTCTTTTCACTCGATCCTTCCACCTCCAGTTATATCTTTCCCTTCTTGTCCCCTCCACTTTTGACACACATCCTCTTGTCAATATCTCTTGACTCATTCTCTTCATATGTCCATAACATTTCAGTAAAGCCTCTTCAGCTCTCTCAGTTACGCTCTTTATTACCACACCTCTCTCTTACCTCGATCAAAACCACCTCAACCCACTTGATGTCCTCAAGTATTTCATTTCCAACACGTACTAGCGATAACCATGTCTTCAGTCGTTTCATATCATTCATCCGCTCATCTCCTGCCATATAAGTACTTCTTTACACATGTTTTCAGTAAGTTTCCTGCACAGCATTATGCCATATTCTATGATTATTCTGTCTCTAGATCTCACAAAGAACTGTCCAATCTCTTCGTCTTCGTTTGGTTTAGATACTCTAAGGCTGTGAACAGATCACCCCTCGCTCTTCTCTCCTCCAAGGTAGACAAATTTAAAGCCTTTACTCTTTCCCTTTAACTTGTCCTCTTAATTCTGGTATCATTTTTGTTGCTCTCCTCTGTACCTTCTTCGTTAGCTCTTTATGCTTGTTTGAGTGTGTGTGTGTGTGTGTGTGTGTGTGTGTGTGCGTATTTGGAAATGTATGAATGTGCGTGCGTGTATACTGATGTGAATATGTGTGTGTTTGTGTGTATATCTTTTATGAGGGTTTGTGTAATGGAATTCTATTTTCAATATAGTTCCTCTGATCTGCCGCTATCCTAGCCACGGATTTATTTATTCATATTCATTTATTTCTTCATCTAAACTTGCATATTTTCATGCATTCATCAAATTGCTTTTCAAATATCCGTAAATTCGGTCCTTTATGGGTTCTTCTGACCCGTGCAGTTGGTGAAAAGGGAACCCAGTTTGGCCAATTCGTTTTCATGTCGATATTTCTGTGATAAACGCTATGCCCACAAATGACCACGTGTTCACACGGACGTTATTTTAAACGAAATGCAAAAAACATAAAAATGTAAGTATTACAAACGTGAAGGCTTAAGCGGCCATGAGCGAGGCGTGGGGAGGGCGTGTGTGGCGTGGGAAGGTGTGTGTGTGTGTGTGTGTGTGTGTGTGTGTGGAGTGGGAAGGGCGTGTGTGGCGTGGGGAGAGCATGAGTGTCGTGGAGATGACTTGCATGGGGCAAGGTAGTGAGGTGTACATATATACCTGTTGTAGGTAAAGTCGTGTACAAGTTTTAAATGTTTGAATAAAGATATTGAGGACTCCAGGTGTGTTGACCAGCTTTGCAAACACCATTGCCATATCCTCCACACCACAGCAAGCCACACCTTCCACACCACAACAAGCCACACCCTCCACACCACAGCAAGCCACATCCTGCATACCACAGCAAGCTACACCTTCCACACCACAACAAGCCACACCCTCCACACCACAGCAAGCCACATCCTGCATACCACAGCAAGCTACACC
>JAUUDZ010012711.1:0-11528 GCA_032361705.1 Panulirus versicolor | reverse complement strand
GAATGCATCTGTATTGTTTCAAGTGTCATAAGCAATGGGTAAATGTGTTCATTGGGCAAATGGCAAATGATGGGTTATGTCATCACCACTGGACAAATTTCATAACCAGTGATTAAATGTCTTAAGCAGAGGGCAGTTGTCACTACCTGAGGGCAAATGTCATAGGCTAGTGGGTAAATTTCAAAACCAGTAGGCAAATATCATAGGCAGATTCGAATTTTAAAAGTTTAACCTCATGAGAATAGGGACCCCAACTACAGTAAAGTGAGGTGCAGTGAGCAAATGTCATTACCAGTTGGCAGTTGTCATAATCATTGGGCTATATATATATATATATATATATATCTTTCTTTCTTTCATACCTGTTTGCCGTTTCCTGCCTTAGCAAGGTAGCATCAAGAACAGAAGACTGAGCCATAGACGTAAACACCCATACATGCACATATACATACATATGCATACACAGACATATTCGTATATACACATGTACATATTCATTCTTGCTGCCTTCATCCATTCCTATCGCCACCCCGCCACACATGAAATAGCATCCCTCTCCCTCTTCCTCAAGCGAGGTAGTGCCAGGAAAAGACAAAAAAGCCACATTCGTTCACACTCAGTCTCTAGCTGTCATGCGTAATGCTGCTAAATCAACAGCCCCCATCCATATCCAGGCTCTACAGACCCTTCCATGGTTTACCCCAGATGCTTCACATGCCCTGGTTTAGTCCGTCGACAGCACATCAGCACTGGTATACCACATTGTTCCAGTTCACTCTATTCCTTGCTCGCCTCTCACCCTCCTGTATGTTCAGGACCTGATCGCTCAAAATCTTTTTCACTCCCTCCTTCCACCTCCAATTTGCTCTCCCGCTTCTCCTTGTTCCATCAACCTCTGACACCTATATCATCTTTGTTAATCTTTCCTCATTCATTCCCTCCATATGTCCAAACCATTTCAACACACTCTCTTCTGCTCTCTCAACCACACTTTTTACTTCCACACATCTCTCGTACCCTTTCATCACTTACTCGATCAAATCACCTCACACCACATATTGTCTTCAAACATTTCATTTCCAACACATCTACCCTCCTCCGTACAACCCTATCTGTAACCCATGCTCTGCAACCATATAACATTGTTAGCTCTACTATTCCTTCAAACATACCCATTTTTGCTCTGTGATGAGGTTCTCTCCTTCCACACATTCTTCGTCGCTCCCAGAACCTTCACCCCCTCCCCCACCTTGTAATTTACTTCAGCTTCCATGGTTCCATCCACTGCTAAGTGAACTCCCAGATGCCTAAAGCACTTCACTTCCTCCAATTTTTCTCCAGTCAAAATTACATCCCACTTAGATTATCCCTTAACACTTAATCTCAACTTTCTCCTTTCACACTCTTTTCCAAACTCAGTCACCAACCTCTGCAGTTTCTCACACGAATCACCTTCATAATATATATATTTGGAAACAATTTCACCAAAATATGCCTCAGGATCGAACCCGTTACCATATATCTGGTAACCTGTGACTAAAACAGTTATACCACGACTGACTTAGAGAATCACCAAGTTAGTCATGCATTATCTAATCTTCTGGAGAGGTCTCGTCGTCTGTCTGACCGCCTGTGACTTAAGGGGTAACACAAGACACACCAGCCTAAGCCAGCACCCAAAGAGGAGGATGAACGGCTGGCATTGGCTGTAGGCCAACTGTTGCGCTCATGTTTCGAACTCGTGCGAACCTGATTCCGGCTAGCTTGGGCTGACTCATGATCAGTAATACTGACCACTTCACTGCGGAGGCTCGTGTGTGTGTGTGTGTGTGTGTGTGTGTGTGTGTGTGAATACCAATTTGTACTGTGCGGAGAGGGAGATATGCACCCCTGGGAGGCCTCATCTCTTGAACATTTCTAACATAACATCTTATATTTTTGTACGCTATCTCCATTAACCATATCCTCGGTCATTGTATACCGTTCCTATACCCTTAAGACACTTCTTTGTATCTTTCTAATAAGTTTTCCCTTGATTTCATACCGTGTCCTCTGTTCTTTCTATCCCTGGGTCCCTGGGTGATCAGTTCAATGTCACTGATTTGTTGTTTGATATTCAAAAACTTTGATCTGATCACCCTTCACTCCTTTCTCCTCCAAGATGAGCACATTTAAAACTTCAAGCCTTTCTCAGTGACTCGACTACCTTCATTGTGGTATCATGTTTGTTGCTATCCTCTGGGCTTTCTCTGTTAGCTCTTTTTTTTTTTGCTTGTGTATGTATTGATTAAATCTGACAAGCATATTCATGTTTTGATCTTATGTAGGATGTGAAGAGTTTACCTAACGTTTCGTTATCCATTAACTTGTCTACATTGCTAGTACTTGCCATCAGACAGCTGGTCTCCTTAACTATTCTCCTAAGGTGGGTTTCTGGCTACAGGTGAGGGACAGTGACCACCTCCGATCATTTCTCACACACACATTCCTGTAGCTTGTTTCCTGCCAGGTGATAAACAAATCGAGGCCATCTTGCCCCGTGACTCATGCTCATTATTTGACGTTTACACGGGTTGAACTTCATCAACCATATATTAGATCAAGTCTAGAGTCTATGAAGATCCCCAAGTAATTCTATGCAATCCTCCTCACTTTTCATTTCCTTCATGACCTTTACATCATCCAAAAACATATTTTGACACGAGTCCATGTCTACTGGCGAGTTATTTACCTATACCAAGAAGAGTACTGGTCCCAGTATAGAACCTTGTGGCCCTCCTTTGGTGACCACCCCATTTTGAGAAGGCAACACTGACACGCGTCATTTGCTTCTTTCTGCTGAGATAATCTTCCGTTCACTGGCGGAGTCTCCTCCTTGTTCCTACCTGGTTCCCCGGCTGCTCAGCCTCCCGTGCTGTACAGTATCAAAAGGTACGTGCGTTTTACCCGACTCTCCACCTGCATGTGGTTACACCACGAATAGAAATGACCCTGGATGAGGCTGTGTCATCAGCAGCAGACGAAAGGGAGGTCAGTCTCGTTTAGGATCTTTGCACTCCCAAGGAGTTTATAATTTCCCTGCACAGCCTCGAAGCCGCAGGACTTCCTTAAATGGTCTTCTGGGGTTATGCAGATGATAATGATATGTAATGGTGTAATGGGAAAAGGCGTATGCTCACGTTAGTGAGTGGAGTTGAGGCTGATTGGGCATCATCTAATTATGTAGTGACTGACAGGCGTGCAAAGGAGAGCTAATTGGATGTAAACGTGCAGAGGACACCTAGTGGGACGTAAGGTCACTTCCTGAAGGGGGTAAGGGTGAAAGTTTGTAATACCTTTAGAATAAAGAGGAAATAACATGGGTAATGAAAGAGAGGAAGATATGCATGAGCCTACGAAAAAAGCATGTATGCGGAGATGCCAAGTTAGATTGGGACAAGAGTGACATACGATGAGAGCAATGGGTGTAGATGTACTAGCATAAAGGAGGTGCGATCTGAGCGATCGGGAACGAATATTAAGTAGTGGGAAGAGAAAGGCGTGAGTGTGAGTGATTCGTAGATATACAAGAGAAAGCGTCAGGAGGTCATGAGAAAGGAGCTAAGCTGAAAGAGAAGGCAAATGGAAAATGAAATGATACAGTCCTGCCAAACTTCGGGAGAACTAGAATTTCTTTTTGGAAGGAAGGGGATATAAAGAAAATGAGAAGAAATAGGAGCACCGGTGACGGGAGCAGATGAAGTTGTTAAAGGCAAAGAAGAGGTAAAGATGCTATGGAGTGAATTATTTGAAGGGCTGTTGAATGTATTCGATGAAATTACGATAGATTTTGGGACGTGGAGGGACGCGGAGCTAGAGTAAGGATGAATGATTTGGTGAAACGAAAAGAGGTGATGAAAGCCTTACGTAAGATGAAGTGTGGCAAAGCGGCTGGAGTGAATGGGAATGAGGATGAACCTCTCAAGGAAAGGTTAGATTGTTAGACAGGATTCTTAATGCATATATGGCTATGGTGACGTTCCTGGGGGGCTGGTAGAATGCCTCTATATAAAGTGCCATTGTATAAAGGCAAGGAGGGCCATAGGTGAATATTGGAGGTACATTGGTATAAGTCCGTTGAGTATACTTGATAAGTTGCATGGAGGAATGGTCGGGTGTGTTCTCGGGTTGCCGTGACTGGCACAGGTCGAGTGTATGTTCTTGGGTGTCCTATTACTGAGCAGGTCTGCTCGTGTGTGACTGTGATTTGTAGTGGGCTATGTTACGTAAGTGTGTGTGTGTGTGTTTGTGTGTGTGTGTGTTGTATCGGATGTGGGTCTGATACATGGCATATTTTGATGTGACAGATTACTTTAGAAAGTAGATGAAAGCATGCTTAGTTTATGATGTAGATGTGATTTCTTTTGGATCTTTTATAAATTTTGAAAATGTGAAACCGAAATTCAAACGATATCAATGCAGAGAAATGTTATTGATTACAAAATATAAAAGCAAAATATATAAGTTTACACTTCAAAAATTATCACAGAAAATGATCGTACAGTCAGAAAAAGAGAATAAGATAATTTTGGGATAACATAGGTATTTTCCCGAATTGGTGGCCTTAAGTTTTCATGATGTATTATTTATCACAGACCATAAGTCTTCCTGATGAATTATCTGTCGATGGTCGTAGGTGTTTATGATTTACTACTTATCAATAGCTGAAAACCTTCATAACGTACTATTTGTCATTGACCAGATGTCATGAAGTATCGGTGACCACAAGTCTTCATGATATATCAGTTGTCACAAGTCTTCACGATGTATCAGTGGTCACAGGACTTCGTGATACATCAGTGGCCGCAGTTATTCATGATATATTAGCGGCCACAAGTTTCATGATGTATCCTTGTCCACAAGTCTTCATGATGTTTGTTTAAGTTATTTTAGGAGGCAGGCGAGGACGTTCCCAAGGATTTTTCAAGATTGTGAAAGACGATGTAAGGGTTCTTGGTAAAGTTAAGTCTGAGTTATTACAAGCGTGCGTAGTTCTAGATCAGTTTGAGTTTAAGGTTCGTGTAGTCAATGTGTTGTGTAGAAGGTTAAAGCCCTCCGAGAGTGTGACTTTTGGGAATATCGTCATCACCTTAAGTCTGATGGAGAGAATGAGGAGATGTATGACTCCATAACATCTACAACAGAGTCTTGCAACACTCACTGGTACTGCAAGAAATATAACCGCAGCGTTGTGGAGTTATTTAGTGGCATTACTTGATCAGAGCCAAAGTAACCTGAGACGGACACAAGAGTTGATGATCTTGATAACAGAGTGGGTGAAAGTGGGGCTTCTCTTACGATATGTGACGACACATATGAAGTGGACACATACTGGAAAGGAAATACATTGTAGTTATGGTTGTTGTGGCACAGGGTACGAAGAAGGAGATTGCCAAGAGGAGTAGATGTGATTGTGAGTTAAAGGGCAAGGTCTTACTGGCGTATTGGACCTGGAGAACAGTCATATGCTTAATGGACTGTTGGACTTGGTTAAGTGTCACAAGCTTAGTGGAGTATTGGACCTGGTTAACTGTCACAGGCTGAGTGGAGGGCCTGGAGAACTGTCACAAGCTTAGTGAAGTTTTAGTCCTGAAGAACTGCCACAAGCTTAGCGGGATATTGTGCCCGGAAAACTGTCATAAGCTTAGTGAACAATTAGACCTGGTTAACTGTCACAAGTTTAATAGAGTATTGGATCTGGGGAACTGTAATAACCTTGGTGGAGTATTGGACCTTGAGAACCGCAAGCTTAGAGGACCACTGGAACTGTAACAAGCTTAGTGGGGTGTTAGATCTGGAGAACTCTTACGTCCATAAAGCTGTCTGATTAGGAATGAAAATAGTTCTCTTCATTCAAACTCACACTCAAACTAACTTGTTGCGCACTCCATCTCCCTTTCCTACTGAACCTCATAACCTCACTTTAATTCTTATTACCCCTCACTTTACTCCTTTCACACACTTTTACTGACCTGAACACCATATGAAGCCCGCCAACAGCGCCGTGTCATCTGCAAACAGCAAATGACTCACCTCCTTCATCACCACCGACCACTTCAACGAACTACAAACCCGGCCTGCCTTCAAGACTCATACCACCTCCCCGTAAACGGATTGAGCACTGCTGGTGACATTACACAAACCCTTTGCTGTAGATAAGCTTTCACTTAGAACAACTAACTCTCTTCCCTTCCTATTCGCACGCGCACGCTTAACTGAAAAAAATAAGACATATGCTAGCTTTCCTCCCACATTATATATTCATAGGACTTTCCACATGACTTCTCTATCAACTCTATTCTCTCTCAGTATGCTCGCTCCAGGTCTTTTCTTTCTCCAGAGTATTCTGGCACAAATCCTTCAAATCAAACTCCTGGCCCAGATGTACCCTACCGCTCCTGAAGCCGCGCTGTTTTTACCCAGTCTAATGCTTTAATCCGAGCAATTCTTTTTTTTCACTTTCTTTTTTATTTTACTATACAGGTAATCCACCTGTCCTCAGACATGATAATTTGTGTCATACATACAATGATGATACAAACTAACCAATCAACAATATTGTCACCATTTTCTTGATACATTCAGCTGCAATCCTATCCAATCTAATCGTTTTCCCAAACTTCATCTTACGCAAGGCTTACACCTCCTCTTCTCCGTTCACCAAACCATTGTTCATAACTAACTCCCTCGTTCCCCTTACCTACTCATCCCAAACATCTCACGTCTGCCTCACTATCATCTAACACTCACAATACTCAACAGTTCATTCCGTCTTCTCTCCACCTCTCACTTGCCTGTTACCACTTTTCCATCAGCTCCCGTCACTGACATACTTGTATTTTCCCTAGTTTTCCTCACCATATTCACCTCGTTTCAAAACATTTTCTTATTCTCCCTGAAGTTTGTTGATACTCTTTCGCCCCATCTCTCATTTCTCCTCCTGTTTAGTCTCTACACCTTCCTCTTGACCTTCTTCCGCTTTCTCATGTACATCTCCCCATTACTCATACTGCTTTCCTTTCACAAGCAACTTAACTTCCTCATGCCCATATCACATCTTTCATATACCACGCACTTCACTCGCACTCATAAGAAATGATTGACAGAGTTGAGTCGAAAGCAGCCCGACTTATAACTCTCCCACTCTAACTTTAAAACTTGATCCCCTTACCCTACCCCACAAAGTTGGCTCACTTTCCCTCTTCTATAGGTATTACTTTGGTTTTTCCTTCCGAGAGTTGGCTGCTTGTGTGCCCTCACCACTAGCTAGACCACGCAATACTCGGCAAGCTGCTGCGTCACACGATTACTTTGTGACCGTTGGCAACTCAAGGATGAGCCGTTTTGATAACTGTTTCTTACCCTACACCTCGAGACTTTGGAACTCTCATTCTTCTCGTGTTTTTTCCCAAAACCAATGACCTAGCAAATTTTTGAAAGAAGTTTTTAACTTCCCCAGAATTCATATGTGCTTTCCCTTGTCTCTTCTTTCTCTCTTTCATAACCCTCTCTCTATTTCATCTAAGGCCCGGCATTGATGTGGACTTTTGTCCGTCATTGAAGCCTCCAACGTTAAAAGAAAAAAAGTACATTTCACTCCTGGCCCACTTCCCTAGTCTCGTTTACTCTCATGAAGTGTTATCTTTCACCCAGTCTTGGTATCTTCTGACACAAGCATCATTTCTAAGATCACTTCCACCACCCGATTTACATTCAGGTCATTTCTTCTTTTCCATATGCCACTGCAGACTCTCACCCTCACCTCTGCCAAGAAATAATTAGACATCCCACTAGTTGCCCGCTCTCATTACATTCAAACAGCCTCTCTTTTGTACTCCTGTCAGTTAGTATATAATCCCATTAACTCTCACAATCCCATTAACTACATAAACTTATATATTAACCAGGTATTCCCAATCATCAATCCTTGTCCAGCAAACAAATCCACAAAGCTGCTCGACCCTAAGCGGCCCGTGAATGCGTCCCAGTCAACAACGCTAAACGCTACACCACGGAGGTCCATTTACACACAACCAGCAAATATACTCCTACAGATGATCCTGTATCAAATGAACTCAACATTTCGTGTTAACAGTCTTTATTAGAGGTCTGTCATGTAAGTCTACAGTCTTTATATGGCTCATACATCTATGCAGTGAATGTTGAATGGAATCACCATCATACGGATGAAGAAGCATGAATAATATGAATTAGGATTTAGATCATGACTGTAGCATATCAGCCACATATGAGGCACATACTATAGCACCACTCGGGCAGGCCCATTGAAAGACACTTTACAGCCTAACGACCTAATTACAGAAGGTACAGCATGATTACAGTACACACTGTGTCCAGTGCATCTAACATATGCTGAGGCACAGATCTATTCTCCTGTGTGGTAAGCATGACGAGACTGAGCATGATGAGCTGCCATCTCAAGCCTTGGAACTGAGGAGCATCTATGATGCACTGAGCTATGCAGTAAACCTGACTGATGCAGCAAGGCAGGTGGTGGGCAGACTGCCTTATGCAACGTGTGCATGACTGGTCTTTACCTATGTGGTCGACAGAGTATGTAGCATATATGCCTCGCCACACACACGATCTGTTTTCCTTTTCGGCAGAACTCTGTCGCATCGAAAGTTGTATGATCAAGCTTCTTCATGCATACAACCCTCTCCATGGCGATGTAAACCTGAATCGAAAGGTTTTACAACTCACACTTGTGATACCTCTCTCTCTCTCTCTCTCTCTCTCTCTCTCTCTCTCTCTCTCTCTCTCTCGTTGGATGTAAGTCATGACTATCAGTTACATAACCCCAGCCTCAGGTTGCGTTCCTCGTTGAGATTGTACTTCTTTTCGTCCATTATCGGTGATGTTCTTCGTCCAAGTTGGCTTCTCACTCTACGTCGCAAGCAGGCGGAGTCCCGCAACACCGCCAGGAAGGTATAGAAGACATGAATAACCGCCTCGTACTCGAGAGGAGCTGTGTTGTTACCCTTAAGGATCACAGAATCACACGGGAATCAAGTCATGATTGTCTGATCCGATTGCTGGAATATGTTCATAATACCTTTACTCCTCTTTTCTTTCTCCCTTTCAGTAACCTTGATGTGGACTTTTATCCGTTACTGGAGCCTCCAACATTAACAAAGAAAAAATATGTTCCTAGGCTTTACCTTGCTTCATCAAGAGGCATACCAGCTTTCCTTGATTAAGACGTAATAGAACGTCTGAACACAACAACTGTGACAATTCCAAAACTTGACACGAACTAGTTCTGAGGGTTTCACACCATCAGTTGTACCAAGATCACGTCTCTAACTCACTTACTGCCTGGTACCTTAACTCCCTCAGTATCTGGCAGGTGGGACTACACTGCTTTTCTCCATCATATCTTTCCATACCTATTGTTTACTCGATCTCATCCATATTTCCATCATTTATTTTTCATTTCGTTCTCCATTCTTCTTCTTCTCCATAATTCATTTTCCTTCTGTACACCAAATTTTGATATTCTTTCGCTCCGGTACACCTATACCTTTCTTTATTCTCTGTTTACCCTCTCTCTTCATTCTACTCACTAACCCATCATCTTTCCTGCCATCATCCACTATTCTCTTTTTTCTTCGTCTTCCTCAACAACTTCTGCTTCGCTGCTAGACAGTTGAACGATGTCGGAACCGTCATCTACATCTTCGCTGACGGAAACTTCGGGACACTTTCCTTCTACCACATCTTCAGCAACTTCCTCTTTTGACCCATCTTCTTTGTCAGGTTCAGCGTGTTCAGAATCCACCTCTTCGTCCACATCTGCTACTTCATCTTCTCTCGAGTCTTCTTCGATGTTTACCACTTCACTTGACAATGAGTCCTGGCCATTGTTTGTACTCTCGTCGCTAAGCTCTTTCTCAGAACTTTCCACATTTTCTTCGATATCACCTTCATCTTCTTCACTCTCCTCTGCTTCATCGTCATCATCTGTGTCTTCCATATCCTCAGCTTCTTCCTCTTCTTTATCTTCGTCCTCCTCTTCCCAAGAACTGCCGTAAGACACGTCGGTGGCACTGCCAGGAACCGCATGAGCATCACTGCCAGACGACGAAGTAAACTTTTGCTGACTATAAAAGCTGTCAACCTTGTCACTGCCTTCCCAGATATCCCCTCTGCTGTGTTGACTCCCAGTGCTACCAGCTCGCCTTTGGCTTTTAGATGAGCCTGGTCGACTGTTTTCATGAATGGAGTTCTGACGAGATGTTGCGCCACCTAACTGACCTTCTAAACTGCTGGAAACATTGAACGATCGTCTTCGGTTGCTTCGTGAGTCTTGCCGGCTGAGTCGACTATTCGTAGCGTCAGACTTGCCCTCCGAACTGCTGAATGTAGTGCTATGACGACTGCTTCGACTTCTGGAGGAGCTGTATCTCCCACGTCGCGTAATGGTGCCCTCTGTGTCTTTCTTGGTCGTGTGCGTTGGTGACGACCCACCAGTATTCAGTGGCGACGTGTCTGTAGGTGTAGACTTCTCGCGATGGTTTAGCTCTTCATCTGATTGCTCCAGAGGCTTCGTGACCACTCCAAGTGCTGCTGCCACCTCGAGATCTGACGGTCCGTTGCACGACTCAGCAGACACAGGACGACGGTGCTCATGGGAAACTTCCTCATCGTGTCGCACATGAAGTTGGTCCTGAAGGACTACTGACTCAATGTCGCTGGATGTACTGTTGCTGCTGGACGACCTTGTTGAGGCAACCTTGCTCCCTGCCTCGGACACCAGCGTCCCCTGGCTTGTGTCGCTGGCAGGACGTCCTCGTCTGCTGCTGCTGCTGCTGCTACTACTGGTGGTGGTGTGACTGGTCACATCTTCGCTACCCTTACTATCGGTACTGGCCTCATCTGTGGTGCCCGTTTCACTCCCTGTAATCCAGATGTCAAAACGTTAATGATCTTGTGTCATTCCAGCTCAAAAAGAAAAAAAATACTCAGACGTCATAAGATTGACATATGAAGCGCCATGTCAGAAAGTGCCAGACTTTACCTGTGGCTTCGGGTGGCGTATATGGTGGAGCGTCGTCTGGTGGCGGCGTAACATCTCTAGTCTTGGTGTGACGAATACGTCGACGAGACTGGTGCCGCTTCTCCACCACCCTCAGCTGACACCTTAGTAGAAAACGAAAAAGATTGTCATACTCCAGCATCAGGCATGACGACCTGTTCAGAAACAATCTGTGAATTACACTCGAGGAAGTTTTTTCATCTCTAATCTAAGCTCATTACCTGTGAGTGAAGTGAAAGCATGAGGAAAAAAGACGAAGAGAATAAGGTGGTTGAATAGAATGGGGGTGAGGGAAAGGGGGGTGTGTGAGGTGAATGTTGGTGTGGAGTGGACACAACTGCCGGAGACTAAGGGCGTCTAGAGCATATTTACCATGGACAATATAGAGAGGTGGACGATCTACACACACACTCTCTCTCTCTCTCTCTCT
>JAUUDZ010012701.1:0-11528 GCA_032361705.1 Panulirus versicolor | reverse complement strand
CCAGACGGTGCGGAAACTGGGGAAAGTAGTAATCTGGCACAGACGAGGGAGGAAGCTAGTTGCGCGGAGAGTGAGAGTGGTTGGGAAGGCTGGAGGGTCGGGTGTAGCAGGTGAGAATGGTTGGTTAAGGAAGCGAGAGGTTGGTTACTTCTGAGCTCCGCGGAAAGTGAGAGTGGTTGGACAGGGCGGGGCCATGGAGAGCAGAGCCAGCCGTTCGAAGAGTGAGAGTGGTTTGGAGAGGTGGTTGACAGGTGATGGAGAGAGTGAGAGTGTTTGGGAGATGTGGAAGGCAGGTATGTTTGGGAGATTTGGAAGGCAGGTAGGTTGGTTGAAAGGAGGTGTTAGTAAGGCAGCGTGGGAGGCGAGTGTGGCCAGATGGGGTTGACGAGAGCCACGAGAGTAACCACCATAGGTACTCTAGTGGCTGAGGATGGATAGCAAGCAGTGACGTGCAGCCACACGCAGCCACTCCCGTGTTCCAGACGTTCCCCGCCTTCGCTTGAGGACTTACGGTGCTCCTCTAGGGATAGACTTCCTCAGGAGACCCCCGCTCCCTCCCCTCTCTTGATCAAGGCGGCCGTGTTTGAAGCAGTAAAACGATCTGGTACAAGTCGTTTTAAGACCTACAAGACTGGCTGAAAGAAATGGAAATTTTCCTTGCGAAAGTCGTATATATATATATATATATATATATATATATATATATATATATATATATATATATATATATATATGATGCAATTTATACATATCTAACAAACGCAAACACCGCAAATACCTGTTTCTAAATTGGAGACTACTCTCCCGGAAATTGTCACTAAGAGGAACATTCATTCAACACATAGTCATCATTGTTGGCGTAAAAAAACAGCAGGAAATGAAATTGCAGAACATCAGGAGCGATCTCCTGTTCCTTCTTGCCAAGACATGTACGTCCGTACGTGAGTATTAGCACATGTGTGATCGATCTGGGAAGCAGATTTCTCCAAACATAAAAGGCATTTGTACTGATACACTCCGCTGGAAACTGAAAGTTGTGTAAGACTTATGCACAAAAGACTTTGCCGTCTTGGTTTCGGGACCCCATCATTAGAGCTTCGGTAATGTTTAAGGTGTGTGTGTGTGTGCATGCATGACACGACTGGCAGAGTTCCTTCATCCATTTAAGAATGAAACCTCAGCTGGCCATCTGTAGACTTCGGCAACATTTTGTTGAAGTCCATTTCGAATTTTGTTTTATTGCCTCATCTTTTCAGTGTTTTTTTTTTTCTATCCATATCTGCGCTCAAGAAAAACATTCAAGAAAAGTGCTATCAGTTTTTTAAGTGATGATCCTGCCCTTTAAATGAAGGCAGATTGTAGGGGTCGGGAAAACACACGAGGAAGTATAGAGTTCCGTAGGATAACTATATAAGGAAAGAGCCAAGGATTCGAATGCACAAACCTTCATGTTGCCAGTGCTTTTACATCTGCAGAGGATCTTGTTTGTGGCTTGGTAGATGGTGCGTGGCTTCGCCAGAGGTGGTGGCACACAAACACCCAACCAACTCCCGGGAGCAGAATTCTAAGTGATGTTGATAAAAGAAAGGGACAGAAGAGGCGCTGAATCGAAGATGACGGATTCGTGTTAAAGAGTAAAGTGAGTGCGAGTTGATAGGGCGATCTGGTTTATTGTCTCGGCTCTTATATGGAAGGAGGGTGGGTAAAGACTTCCACGCCCCACATGTGAGCCATGCCTCATACAAGGAATGATCAATCCTTTATTTTTTCTTCTTTGAGGAGCTACTCTGAAGGGAAGGAACACTCTACACCGAAACCGAACTTTTTTTTTTTTATTAGACAATATTGATATGAAGTTTTCAGGTGGAGGTTCAGTTTATGGTATATATATTGACAGAGGTGTGTGTGTGTGTGTGGGGGGGGGGGTGGGGGGCTTGACTGAATTTTTAAAGGAAATTAGAAATTAAGGAGGAACTGGAGAGGGGAAACAGTTAGAAATTGGGTGTTGGAAGCATATGATTGTTATGTATGGAGGAAGATCAGTATTCCTTACTGCATGTTTCATTTAGAGGTACAAAGAAACTAACATTGGTTGGTAAAAATGGAAGGAAGAACGGTTAATGATAACATGTGGCGCAGAATAAAGGGTGTGGGTGGCGGGCGCAGTGAAGCAATACCTCCATACATGTGAGTCTTATGACAAGGATTTACCACAGATGGTGAACACAAGGCCATATGTTTATATGCAACAGTGGACCATTAAGAGTCGAGGTAGCGGAAGAGATATAAAAAAAGCACAAGAGCTTAGTAACTAAGAGTGAAAGTAGAAAAGCAAACAAAGGACTTTAGGAGAAATATATGTAAACCGATTTAAGGAGAAAAAACATATGAACTGGATGCAGTATTATGTAAACGCAAATAGTGTTGGTTATGGTCTTAAAGCGAAGTATATGTGAAGTGTGTTTTTAAGTGTATTTATGGTGTTGCTCTCAGCTGCTCGTATTGGTAAATCATTCCATAGTTTAACATTGATGTGGAAGGTTGCTCTGCTTCATGTTTAACGTTTGCCTACGAGATTTATCCATTATTACAAGTCATATCAAACTGATTTAACTTGAAATAACTGCTAAGATGAAGATTGCCGAAGCCTTTCGTAACTTAATAACATTGTTAGATCACCTCTTGACCTTCTCTCTTCTGAGTTATTTGAGTTTTAAGTCATATAGTCGCAGCTTCCATTGGTATAGTTCGTTTCTCAGCCCAGGAATCCTCTTAGTGGCTCACTGCTTTACTTTCTTGGTTCTGTGCGTTTTTCACGCATGGCGACCAGGCAGAACACAGTATTCAAGGAAGGGACGCACAAGTGGATTGTTAGGAGTGAAGTGTAGTTTCGTAACTTAAATTGGAATGCCTCACCCTCGAAGTCTTACGATGTCTTCCCGTGTTTTACTGCCCACTTGGCTTCAGGTCATCGGAGATCAGTACATCTGAATCTTTTCTGTCGCACCAAAGTATTTCATATACAGTGTGGTATGCAGTGGTGTGTTGTTATTGGCTTTTTTTTTTTTTTTACACTCGCAGATGATCTGATCCTCAGGGCCAAAGACCTCTCTGAAGTCAAGGTCTCGGGAATTTACCACGTAACTAAGTCTTCTGTGTCTGTGAGACAGTGAGAGAGAGAGAGAGAGAGAGAGAGAGAGAGAGAGAGAGAGAGAGAGAGAGAGAGAGAGTAAGAGAACGGTGCTGTAAAAGTGGGTATTGGTATGTTTACGGTGTGTGACTCCCTGCCAGACCTCAGGGATGATCAAATGGGACATGGATGCTGAAGAAAAAAACAAGCCAGGAAAGACAGTAATGATTTTCAGTAGAGAAACGGGAAGTAGTATTCACCATCTTTTCTCTTCCTATGCTTACGACGTCCAGACATGTCTACCACTCGTATTAGGACACACATGTCCATTCTACTGGACAAAGAAAAAAGTCTGCAGATCGCTGTAATGGTTCTTGATGAGTGACGTGGGTGGTGAAAGGTTTTGACAAGCATCCCTCAGCCGATGACGTAACCAAGCCAGAGAACACGAAAGACAAATAATCATAGACATTTTCCCTCCATTTTTTGTGATATGACAAAAACGGTTTCCTCGCAAATATTTGTTTGTATCCCCATTGTTAACTTGATGCTCGTTTTCTCCATCAGCCTGTCTTCTTTCTTTCCTCAACGTTCTGTCTCTCCCTCCTCCTCCTCCTCCTCCTCCTCCTCCTCCTCCTGCTTCTCCTCCTCCTCCTCTTCTTCTTGTGTATTAGTTTTCTCTTTAGCCTTTTTATTTACAATTAATGTTATCTTTCATTACTTGTTCCATTGTCATTGGTTGTGTGAGGCACGCAACCTGTACAAGTTCCCATCACAGCCATGAAACAGCCATGACAGAGTCACAAACAACGAGAGAAGTCGGTAGAGAGGCTACTTTTACATATATCCTACGACATAAGATGAGAGACGCTTGTGTAATTTGATGAGGAAAAAGTTCCCTGTCGCTCGAGAATTGAAGTGGTTATTGTCACTCCCGTGTACGTGTCAGAAAGTTCCGACTTGTTGATGTATGGCCCATCTGGACGCTCAGGAACAACCAGGTGTACGATCTGTTAGTTACTGATGCCGCCTTACCTTTGAATGATCCCTCTCTTCTGATATGTCACCATGGAGATAATCCTTGAAGGTTTATCTTCATGTCTGTAGAGAGCAGCATACTCAGGCCTCTGGTTCTAACCTAGATGGTAGGGAACATTGCATGATACACTGTAGAGAATCCTTCGACCATTTCAACATAGCATGAGCACTTAACACCTCTGCCATCATGGACACACCACACACTACACATTTCTCTCCTTTTCCTAAGGTCTGGTGGGTCTGTGAGAGGCACCTTTGCCTATATTACCTGTCATTCTTCTCAGTTTTTCAAACCACGGGTTCATTGTTCTTTGTTCCGGTGAAATAAGTACGTAAACTTTACACGCCATGATGCATTGTACGATCCTTTATCGCACGTTTTATGGGGCTTGTATAACAGCAGAATTCTCAACATGCTGTTATTTACGACCTCCGCGCTGCCACCATCTTATTGTTCCTGAAGTACTTGGCTTCTTGAGGGTGACCGTAAAAGTGATTTCATTCGCTTGAAAGTTTACTCTGCAGTTGACTTGGCTCCAATTGACAATCAGTTCAGCAAAAACAAAGGAGTAAATATTAACGTAAAAGAAATGAACATTTTGCAGTTTGTACTCGCGTCATTCACGTGGTAAAAGCTACAGATGTATTATTTCTTCATATGTTAGACAAATGCTTTCCCTTTAAGATATTTATTAGTCTCTTTTTTATGATTCAATTTACTGGCATGATATGATTTCTTTACAGAAGTCGAAGATAACACCACAAATAGTTGTACATAATATTTAAAGGCGATGGAATAAAACAAGGTAATAAGTATAAGGTAATATTGTAAGATGAATGAGTCATAATGAAAAAGAATCGAAATAAGGGCAACACGTTTGTGTTGGATCGGATAAATGCCAAGGAACTGATGTTCGATAAAGTTTCAGGCAGCCAAATGAATCTGCACCGAGTTTTTATCGTTCTCCCAATAGAGTTGATAGAACTGTTGCTGTAGAATGCATTAAGAGCATGTGCAATGTGAGGAAAGTGGTGAGAGGAGTGAGAGCTTATTCCCTTGAGAGTGTTGGTTACAGCAGGATTATACAAAAGGATGGGTGGCTCTGTCAAGGTGGAAATAAGGTGTATACAGATGCATCACCAAGAAGGTTATGGTTCGTTAGGAAGGCAGTAAGATACAAGATCGATGGGAGTTAAGACTGTTGTATTTGGATGATACTTCGTCTGTAGGTGGAAGAACAGAACTCCATGACATAAGGAGGTAATATAGAAGAGTTTATACATCGAAAAGAGAGCCGAGTGTGTATTCTTATAAGGAGGAAGGGGGATTATTTAAGACAGGAAATGAGATATGGGTAGAGGACGGAGGGCAGGAGAGGAATCACCATCACAAATATCTGGGGGAGTGCTAAATATTTCAGTGAAAGTGGACCCGTGGAAACTATAACCTTAAGTGAAAGTCGGGCAGTAGGGCAGGAGTGCCAGGAAAAGCTGTAACTGGCAACGGTGTTGGTGTGATAGTACACGTCTCTACTTTACTTTCATAGGAGCGAAGCCTGGACGTCCAGTACGGAATGACATGGAAGATTTTTATCAGGCGTTGTAAAGGTTTGCATGTGGTGCCCATCTGAGATAGTAGGAGACGATAACATCTTTTCTTTTTTTTAGAACTGCAGATCAGTAACATTATCTTCGTGCCAACCAGCAGATCAAAAATGATCACAAAAGGCAGGCAGGCGAGCGACCACAGTATCCTACAGAGCATGGGTGTGGCATTGATCTCCATTCTCTTGGTTTCTTAGCAGCGTGCGGTAGAGGCTGTTGGTATACCCTTAAGGCACTGTGCCAGAGTGACGTAACACCACGGGGTTACTTTCTTGACGAACCGGTTATCTCGCCAGTCAGCCGCCCCAGGTCAAGTAGAATGTGGTGCCGGGTGAAGACTCTTACTCATAACGACACTGCTCCACTTACCACAACCACCCGAGGCCTGAAGTTCAAGGCCGTGGCTACAAAGACTCGTGCACGATGACCGACAGCATCACCACGACCCTCACCACCACCACCAGCGGCGCCTACCTCATCACCAGTAATGCCTCCATCATCGCCGTCATCGTTGTCTCCGGGTGTCATCATTCCTGTAATGATGATTTTATCGTCCTTGCTACCAGCGTCACCCTTCCCTCATCACTCCACGTCCGGGAGATCTTAACGTAGAGAAACGCTCCCCATAGTTAGCATCATTAGTTTTCATCCCTGGTCGTAGAGCCTGAACCTTCGATATTTAATCTCCAGCTTGACGTCTTGACGTCTATCTCTCTGCTTCTGTTTCTTTGTAATTTCAGAAACTGTATTTTTCCGTGTGTCACTTCGAAGTCGAAATGGAAATACACCACACGTTTTAGTTACTTTTAGACAGCATGTTGGAGTAGTATCGTTATTCCTTATACGTAGATGTCCGTGGTTGGGTGTTTATGTATGTATGTGCGTCCGTTTCAGAAAGCCGCAGGGAGTAGACAAACTCTTGGCCAGTTGTGTCCTTTACACACTATTGAAACTGTGACTTGCGTCGTTATCATCTTGAGAACATTCGGTTTAGGTCATATTTCCTTGACAGCTAGACCTTTCTAACTGATGAGCATGATTTGATTTAAAGATTACTGACCTCTCCCATGTCGCAGTGGTAGTGCTCAGTAATACACCCAGCAGCAGACGATTAGAATGTTTATAGTTTAAGGAACATATTTCGTCACAGTTATACTCAGCTGATTTTGCTGTAAAAATATATATATACTTAAGAAAGATATTTTTTAACGTATACGTTCGATGTCTCATATTCATCCCGACGCAGAAGTGCTATGAAATACTCTTTCATGAAATGGAGAAACTTATCTTGTCGGTATTGTTTGGAGACAAGAATAGAACGTATGAAAGGTTCGTCAGTAACGATGCACGACCCCGTAACAAAAGATCTCAGGTGCTCAAGACATCTCTGCCCAAGGTCTCCGGTATGAAATAATATCATGTCAGTTTGGTTACCACTCGTACCTGACACCGCGTTCTCCTGTTGGACATTTTCGCTGTAGCTCGTCAGCGCTGGTGATACCAGTATGAGTGTGTAACTCCAGCGCTTTCACAACTACACATCCGTCTGGGCGGGAGCCAATGACGCGAGTGATTTTGAGGAGGAGGAGGCGGAGGGCGGCGCGGCGCGGGGCGGACAAGGGAAGCGGATCGGTTCACGGCCACACGCCTTACGCACACACAAACCTGCAGGTGATTCAGCAGAGTGATGAAAGAGAATGAGTTATGCAGCATTGTAGTCCAACGTCAGTTGTCATTACTGAGGTTTATGAATCCTCCGAGAATGCATTGTTCTCGAGACGGGGGCAGCCAACAGGCGACTGACGAGGCAATACATGGTGTTTATGGCAGCGCACGGTGTACGCCTGGGAGAGAGAAAGAGGGAGAGTAGTCGCGTATGGTTCTCGTTGCGCTGTTTCCCAAGCTTTGCATAACCAGGTTCCCAAACGGCCCAAGTGAATAAGGTGATCGTCAGTTTCCAACCTTCAGCCCCTCCCTTGTCCCTCCATCATCCACCTCGACATCTGAACGCACACAAACAATACCTCGGTTTCTGACCAATGGTAGGCTTTGTGAAAGTCGTTTTCTTTCTGCCGTTGTGTATATAGATTTTTTTTTTTTGCAGTTCTTAAAATGTTACTTAAAATGTTACGTAATTTCACCGTTATTACAGAAAATTGACTTGTGACGACCGCGGTGCTGGGGAGACACATCCAGCCCTCGTTGTAAAGACACTTCTTTTTTTTATTATCATTATTGTTGCAAGGATGTCGTCAGAGAGTTCTTGGCTAATGATTTGCGAGTAATCTGCGGCTGTGCTTCCCAGGGGTGAGGGAAGACACTTCAAGAAACAGACGGATTCGCTTTCATTCGTCTTCCGTCATGTCGCCCTCAGGTAGGTGCTCGTTTTTCCACCGTGTGTTTGTTGCCGAGATGTTTCACTTCCCTCCGCACTGCCTGCTGAACGTGTGCATGATGCCACACTTCACTGCCGCTGCACCGGTTGCTTTATGGTGCATGGCTGTCGCGTTTCACTACTGGAACGACTTCTGCATGGTGCATGCCCACCATGTTTGACCATTGCGTATGTTACTGCATGGCGCGTGGTTGTCGTTCCACTACTTCTACGACACTGGCCTCTGCATGGTACGACATGTCCGCCATGTTTCATCGTAAGATGGCATCAGTTCTGGTCCTCTGGAAGAATTTTACTTTCTAAAATAGTTTATGTTTGACTTCAAGTATTAGAGTTTATTTGAGTGTCAAAATTGTAATGATAGCGTAGGTATCTTGTTTTTAAGGATTTCTCTGGGTTTGATATTATCTTCTTTCTTGCCTGCTGTGCTATAAGATGGAACTGTCGTGAAAGGAATTGTTCGAATGTGACATCTACTCTGTCATTGAGAAGTTCAATAGTAAAACATATGATAGTGCAAAGGCTCGTATGCTGATCGTGTTATAGTGTTTGGTTTAGGATAAAAACACCTACGAAGAAACGTCCTTATCTTCTGCGTAGGACCATCCGGGGAAGCTTGTCCACTCAGACGCTTCCAGAGACGATTTATGAGAAACAAGTCTCATCCCTTTAATACTGTTGGATTACGTACGTAGAAAGTCTAGTAGAAATATGGCGGAGTAACTCGTAGTCTGACACTGCTACAGCAATGATATATGGTCCTCCACGGATCCTCTAGCCAACGCTGGGATCTTTTTAAGAGTTAGCACAAATCTCTGATCATTTACCTAAGTCCAAACTACTAGCGTGGAAACTGCAGATTTATTCTTCATACCGACTCTAACAAGCCAATCGGATGATAAGGAAGTCCTGCCCATGCTGGGGAGCGTATGAATAAGGAGAAAACCTGCCCTCACTCAGACGTAAATTCGGAGGCGTCATACGTTTCGCAGCAACTTATTGTATGCGACAATGTAAGCAACATGATTTTGATAAGCGTGTGCAAGCTAGATGTATGAGCAAGACTTTGTTTTTAAGGATTCCCAGAATTCGTTCCATCGCACTCATTACAGCACCTTCCTTGAGAAATATACACCGTGAGTAGTTTTAATCGAAACTCGTATTGTTGTTCGGCAAGGATACGAAGCTAAAGCATCCAGTCAAATATCCACTTTTTCACTGCGCTTGTGGACGGCTCATGACTTAACATGGACATCGGATGATAAGAAGTCTGTATTGCCTTTGCCTTGTACACCGAGTGGTGTAATAATCCGGCATTTGTGAAAGTCTTGTTGGTTCCTTTCTCCTTTCAAAATAAGGCTTATGAGGAACAAGGGAATTCCTGTTGGACGAAATGGTTCTTTTTCCTCGAATGACGAGAAAATGGCGAGTATCCCATGTGCCATGATTAGTCCACTAAGTTCCAGCAGCAAGCTGGCAGTACGACAGAATACGTACAGTCTTACAAACATCACACATCCATCAGCTGAAGTCACAATGCTTGCTTACAGTTAGCAGGATTGCCCAAGGTCACCACGGAGAGAGACCAGAGAAAAACCTTCACCAATCTCGCTGCCGCTTGGCATTGCATCTCAGAGAGCACCCACGTCCATCCTTGCTTCTGCTCAGTTCCCTCAGCCTCACGAGAAGACAGTCGTCAGTGAAAGAGGCTGACGGTAGGTACTCGAGACGACCAACTAGAGGTGTTGTCAAAGTCAGAGCGTCAGCCGTGATCCTTAAGGAATTTCCCTCCACAGATTACACAAGTGTCTGTGGTAATGGTTGGTGATTGCTAAGAGAGTGTTCATGACGATAAATTTTAGCTGAAGGTCCTTAGATTTTTTAGCTGAAGGTCACTAAACTTTCAGCAGTATGGTCTTAAAGTTATAAAACAATAGTCGCAATCATAGGAAATAGATATTGATTGACTGATAATGAAAAGATTGAACTAGTAAGGTCAATGGATACCATTGAGTATAACATTGAGATCTAAAAATATCTGCCGTAAGTAGTTATATATAAAAAAATTCGGAAATTAGCAGTTTGAGTGAGAGGAAGTAGAATTACAGGTTTTATAATCTATATGAATGAAACTTGTATTTGTGTACCGACTTAAAAAAAAAATCAAAATATTTTTCGGTGCAAAGGTTACAGTTGCTTATTTTGTCATATTTTTGTAAGGCTAAAATCATTGTGCATGTAGATGAATGAGATACTAAATTGGTGTGAGCAGTTGGTTGTAATTTCGTGCTAAATTATCGATGAAGCGAATTCACCCGATGGTATTAGATAGGAAAGCATGAATTACGTCAACATACACGTCATAGCTTATTTATTTTCGTACAATTATAGCCAAGCTTTTATTTCAGTTATCTGTACAGCTTGTTCTGTCGCAGCCTTCCACCCCTCCCCCCGGTTAACCAAGGTTATGTTGTTGTCGTTCTTGTTATTACTGATGACAAAATGTCTCTCGCTAATCTGCTGTGTGCCCCAGACATAACAGCATGACAGATAGCGGCCCTTGCATTAGCCAAGTGTCCTGCCACAAGAGGAGTCCTTATAACGCTGGGAACCTGAGCTCAGCGTGTTCGTGACCCTCAGCGTCGTGAGACACCTTCAGGGATGACTGGCGAACCCGAGTCCCGGCCGGTCGTGCCCATGACCCTCAGGGTCGTGCGACAGTTTACCAGGGTGACTCACACCTCCCGGTAGTGTCTGTGACCCTGTGCGACACTTTTTTTTCCCCTCCTTGCAGGTGACTAATCACACCTGCGTCCTGGTCGTCTCCATGACCCCTCTAGGGTCGTCACTACAGTTATGAAAGGTGACTAACTACGTCTTCGTCCTGGTGCGTCTGTGACCCTCAGGGGGCGTGCGACTGTTGCCAGAGACGACTTCACTTCGTCTGCGCTCTGCTCTTGCCCATGACGCTCAGGGGCTTACGACAGTGTTGTTGATCATTGGCCAGGCCAGCCAGTAGCTGCACGACAAACTGGTCGACCAGCATTTCCATCATACCTGAAGAGTTTCATTGCGAACTCTCAGAAAATTTGATGATCTCTTCATCCACACAGAAGTCAGGTGATATCCACACGTAAAGTGCGTATTGCATATTGTTTCATGAGCTTAAGTGGTTATAAGTAAAAAAAAAATCATGGAAAGTTCAGACATCCACATACCTGGGCGACGACATTGTCCCGCAGTGTGTGTGCCAAGAGGAAAGATAAGAATCTGTGGTTAGTTATCAAGCGGTGAGGCTTTGATTGTGTGTGTGTGCTCACCCCTAGCGGGGGGGGGGGGGGGGGGGGGGGGGGGGGGGGG
>JAUUDZ010012690.1:0-11528 GCA_032361705.1 Panulirus versicolor | reverse complement strand
ACATGAGGGGGGAGGGGGTTGTTATTCCATGTGTGGTGAGGTGGCGATGGGAATGAATAAAGGCAGACAGTATGAATTATGTACATGTGTGTATATGTGTATGTCTGTGTGTGTATATGTATGTATACATTGAGATGTATGGGTATGTATATTTGCGTGTGTGGACATGTATGTATATGCATGTGTATGTTGGTGGGTTGGGCCATTCTTTTGTCTGTTTCCTTGCTCTACCTCGCTAACGTGGGAGACAGCGACAAAGCAAAATTGATAAATATAGTTATTTTAAAGTCATGGTACAACATACATCACATGTCATTCACCTTTTAGATATGTTGTACCTTGATGATGCTCATAATTTGTGTGGAGTTCATCAATCCTGGCTCACAAGTTGTTTGTAGCTCATCAGGTGTGGGCCACAAGTTATATTTACTTCATTACTCATGGCTTACAAATTGTATGCAAGTCATCACTCCTGGCTCACAGTTTTATTTGTAGTTTATTACATCTGGCCAATAAGGTGTGTATTGTTCATCACCCAGTTCACAAATTATGGATAGTTCATTTACTCTTGGCTTACAGGTTGTGTGTGGTTCATCTCTCTTGTCCAACAGTCATGTGTAGCTCCTGACTCTCAGTATTTGATTTATGTGTCCACTTTGTAACTTTGCTTTTTTTTTTTTTTTTTTGGTAGATAACCTGTGAGTGATTGAATGACTTCTTTTAGTAATGTTTTAGAAAGTATGTAGTTGAGGAACTTCTGATTCCCTTGATTCATCATGGTATCACAGGGTTTGAGCAATTTTGCCTCAGCAGTGTAAAGCTCCACTGTGTTAGATAAATGATGTATTTGAAATTTTTGTACTATTGTTATTATATAATCCCTAGACTCCAGAGATTCTTGCAGCCTCAAAGTTACACTGCAGCCATTAGCAGGGAAAGGAAGGATTTCATCAGAGTGAGAAATCTTCAATGAGAATGTATTCATTAGGTAGTTGGTAGGCATCCAGTGATCTGGGAGGTATAATATCAGTACTACCTGTTTGGGTAGTGGGAGGGTTAGTAACATCTGCTTAGTGAGCCAGCTCTTTAGTGGTTGTCAAGTTGCACTTTTCTGACCTAGGTAGGTGTCTTCTTTCTGCCTCTTTAACATGTGGGTTACTGGCATTCTGTCCACAAACATACAATCTCTCCTTGTCCTATGTAACACTTGACAACACAACTCACGCAGTTCGTTCTTTGTCACTAGATTTTCTTGGGATGAGTACGATGTGCTTGCCCTGCATTTTAGTAAAATGGTAGGAGCAATAGATAGAAGTTGTAGGTAAAAACATTTAAGCAAGAGCATTAGGTAGAAACATTAGGTAGAAGTAGTAGGAGCCTCTGCAAATTTGCCCCTTGCCTGTGGCCTGTTAAGGGCAAGGCACCAAAGGCTAAGAAGGAGCATGGAGTTCTTTAGTTATGGAGACTTTGTTGTCGTGGCCACCCCTTCGAGGGAGTTCCAGTTGGAACAGGTGTCAGAGATTGTTTTCTGATGATAAACCTCACCAAAGGTGACTTTTCATTTGTGCGATAACCTCAAGCATACAGAGGCCAGTCTTGCCTGAAACTTTGCATATGGCAGAGTATGTGTATGTATCAGCAGTTGTGTTGGTTTTATTCGTATAACCATCATAATAGGATAATAGAGGTAGTAAGGTAATTGTTTTGTTCATTATTTTACATAACAAACAAATTATCTTAGCTTTTTGTGCTGGCACTGCAGTTTGAAAAAGCTAACAGCTTAGTTTGGGCCACTTATAACTGAGTGGGGCAATGGATATGATGTCTCGACATCCGCATATGTTGGAAATTCTTGAAATACACCAAAGGGTTTTCTTTCCATTTTTTGGTATTTCTTTTTCCTTTACAAATATTTCCATCAAAAGCTAGGGTTTATGAACACTTGGGAACTCATCAGTGGCTGACCATTCAATCCTGTGAAAAAATATGTTTCCATGAAGGACTAGCCTAGATTAAGGGCCTTATGTTTATGTCAGCTTACCTTGATTCATTTCATTATGATTGAAAAAATTATATCAGTATGACTGTATCCTTTAACCCTTAAACTATTAAGACCTTCTACCAGTCCTTTTTATTCTTAAAATGTCCATAGTAGTTGATAGACAGCTAATGACCAGTTAGGTATTTTACCAGTACTACCCACCTGGGTTTTGTAAGGATTAGTGACGGCTACTCAGTAATCCAGCACTTCAGTGGTTGTCAAGTTCCACTTCTCTGACCCAGATAGCTGTCTTTTTTTTCTGCCTCACCCACACAAACATACGATCTCTTTTTGGCGTACAAAACCCTTAACAACACTCAACTCACACAGCTCATTTTTTGTAACTCTAGATTTTCCTGCAGAGCACTATGGGCTTGCCCTACCATGGAGGCTGGATTATGTGCTAGCTGGCCTTTTGGCAAAATGTTAGGAGCAGTAGCTAGAAGTAGTAGGCAGGAACATGTAGACAGGAGCATTAGATAGAAACACCCGGTATAGCTAGTAGGTACGAACATTAGGCAGGAGCATTAGGTAGAAGTGGTCAGAAGGAGCATTAGATTGGAGTCTCTGCACAATAGCAGTATTGTAACTAATGAGGTAGTAGGTGTTGCCACTGTGAAAAGTAAAAAAGAAGCTTAGAATTGGGAAAAGTTATTAAGATTCAGTACTTTGAGGGGATACTCTAGTTTTACTAGAGTATCCAAGTCTCACTCTGCCTTCTTGTGGTGACCTTGTTATTTCACCCCTTAAGGATGGAACTAAAGGGGGAGATGTTACCCAACTTCATCAGGGCATTACTTTTAGATTTAGAGAAATACCTGAAGTGTGCTTTTTTTTTTTTGACTATTTTGAAGCATTGGTGGCTCCGGAAACACTGCGTTGGAGTTGCCCTTTGACATTGACCAGTCAAGGGTGAGGGACAAAAGGCTGAGAAGTGGCACTGGAGTCTACCAGTTGTGCAGAGGATTAAAAGAGACGAGCAGTTGAGGGTGATGGTGCTGAATGTGAATGGGATGACTAGTGTGAGTAAAAGGAAGGGGCTTGTTGAGAAGTTTAAAAGTTTTAGCATGGATATGGTAGGGATTGGGGAAACCCATATCCTTGGGCAAGGTGTGTGAAGTGAAAATGGAAATGATGAATGCAAGTTATGGGAGGTTTTGACAGGAATGAGTGAGAATTATGGGGGGAAGAGGAAAAGAAGGATGTGCAATTTTGCTATCACCAAGAGTGTGTGAGGGTTTTACAGAGCATGGATGGAATGGATCAAGAACAGTGTGGGTGAAAGTAAAGATTGGGATTGTGAAGTATGCATGGGTAAGTTTTTATGTTTTATGTGCCTGTGAATATGAAGACTGTACGAAGTAAAGATGAAATGAAGCTTTCTTGGAGAAATTTAATTGACTGTAGAAATGGTTTTGAGAATGAGAGAAGAAACGTGGTCATATTAGGTGATGTGAATGCAAAAGTGGGATGTAATGAAATTGGTGAGATGGTTGGTAAATGGGGAGTGCCTGGATTACATGAGAATGGAAATTATCTTGTGGATATATTTGCTGAGAGGGGTTTATTCCATGCAATCATCTTTTTCAGCCCAAGATGATCCACAGATATACATGGATGAGGAATGATGGAAGAGAAGAGCAAAAGGCTTTGATTGAGTATGTGGCAATGGATTAAAGATTGATAAAGCTGTGCTACATGCTAGAGTTGTGAGAGGATTCTTTGGAGACTGATCAGTTCGCTGTTCTTGTGTGGATGAGGATCAGGGAGAAGTGGAGGTATGATGTAAGGAAGAATGCAAGCTAGAAGATGAATCAGAAAACATGCAGGGAGAAGGATGAAAGGAAGGTAACTGAAAGTTCAGATGGAAGTGCAGTGAATGTGGGTAAGCGGTCATGTGTGAATGAGGTGTGTTTAAAATGTTTAGAGAAATACCATTAAAGGTTGTAGAATTGTAGTTGGACACAGGGTAGCGAGATATAAGAATAAAAAGGACAGTGCATGGTGGACAGAAGAGATTAGAAATGCTGTGGAAGAAAAAAGAAAAGGCACATAACAGGTTGCTCAATAGGAGTATACCAGTGGAAGTTCAGCAAAGGAGGAGGGAAGAATACAAAATATGTAAGTGGAGTGTTAAGAAGCTGGTAGAGGAAGCAAAGAAAGAATAGATAAAGATTTTGGAAAGAAGTTAAGTGAAAAGACTTTGGGTTATAAGAAACTACTGGAAGTAGAAAGAGGTGGATGTAAGAGTGGAAATGTTAATGTGAGAAGTAAGGAAGGTGAGTGAGTTGCTGAATCTAAAGGATGAAGTGAAAGGAAGATGGAAAGAGTATTTTGAAGAACTGATGAGAGTGAGGGAGAAGGGGAGGCAGCAGTTGTTACATGCATGGGTATGGAGAATGGAAGGATGAGGATACAAGTGCAAAGGCTTATAACAAAAAGGGAGGGAAGAAGGGCAATAATGAGGCTGAAGTTAGGAAAGGCACCTGGAGTAGATGGGATTATGGCCGAAATGCTGAAGTATGGAGGAACACGTGTGATAGGAATAAATGCAACTTGTATGTAATTTAGCATGGAAACAAGGTTGTGCCTGAGGATTGAGTGAAAGCTATTATGATTCTTTTATTCAAAGGGAAAGTTGCTAAGAATGTATGTAACAATTATAGAGGTATACAAGGATAAGTGTATGCAAGAATTGACAAAGCGATGGAAGTGACTGAATGCAGAATAAGTGAAAAGCAATGGGATTTTAGGAAAGGTAGGGGATGTGTGGATCAGATTTTTGTCATAAAGATTACCATGGAAAAGTATTTAGTGATAAGTAAAAAGTTGTATGCAGCTTTTTTGAAAATGGAGAAAGCATATGACAGTCGAGTGGAATGTTTTATGGGATGTGTTAAGGATATATGGTATAGGGGGACAACTGTTGGAATGAATTGTGGAGTGGTAGTACAATTGATGAGGTTGGTGTGAGTGGAAGACGACCTGTGACATAGGCAAGTAGGTGGAGGAATACTGGAGGGAGAGAAATAGTGGAAGAATGTGTGGAATGGTGTATGTGAGGGAAAAATGTAAGGACAAGGATAAATGGAGACTCTTTTGCCGTGGCCACTGCTTGATGGGAGTTCCCAGAGGGAACGGGTGTGAGAGATATAGATAGATAGATTGTCTTTGCAGTCACTTCACTAGAGTTGCCGTTTGTCAGTGGCCCGTTAAGTGTGAGGCACTGAAGGCTAAAATGTGGCCACCCCTTGATAGGAGTTCCTAGAGGGAACGGGTGTGAGAGCTATAGATAGATGGATTGTCTTTGCAGTCACTTCGCTAGAGTTGCCGTTTGTCAGTGGCCTGTTAAGGGTGAGGCATTAAAGGCTAAAATGTGGCACTGGAGTTCATGTTATGGAAACTCTATTGTTTCCATAACTCTATTCCTACCTGAAACTCCCTTGAGGGAGTTTCAGGTAGGAATAGGCATCAGACTTATAGTTAGACAGGAACCTAGGAAATGAAGAGATGGTGAGGTATCTGGGCAGTATAAAGTATTGCACAAGCACAATACTTACAGGACTTGTTTTGGTAAATCTTTAATTGTTCTATTGTACCTTTTGGATATATATGTTCAGAAGGTAGCTCTAATTTGAAAATGTTTGTCAGTGTTGCACATAGTAATATAGTTGAAAAAGTGATTCTCTCTTTTTAGGCTTTTTTACTTTGCTGCTTTTATTATGATAACTTTATCACTGTTATGATTAACATCTTTTATTGCATACTTTTCATGATTGAGGGCATAAGAAAAAATATTCCAGCATGAAGCATTCTTTGGACAAGGCTTACACCTATGCTTTGTACAGTTTGGTGCACTGCTAATTAGAATATGTATTCAACTTCTTTCACAGAAAGGTTATGTGCATGGCAAGCTTCTTCATGGCACATTTAGCAGATGACTTCATATGTACAGAAATCCGGGAAAATATCTGTCTTCATGGAACATGTAGCATAAACTTGGGAGAGAGTTTTTGACATGAGGATTGGTGAATTATCTCTTAAGGGGTTTTCTCTTCCTGGTAAAATTACATTATAACAAATCCATTGTTACTTTCTGAAGTTTTTTGTAACATTTTGAATATTTTCCTCCAAAATATTAAGGGAATATGAAAGAGAATTGAAGCTGTGAACAAGATTCTGAATTGCTTCACAGGCAATATTTTGATTATTTAGGAGCTGCAAACCAATCTCAGAATCCAATTTGCCCATTGGTGTGAAATTGAAACATGACATGGGCTTATTGCATTGAAAAGCTGAACAAAAAGAATTTTAAGCTTTGCCTCATCATATATAAATTCATTTGAAAATATGTTTTGTTTTCCTAAAACTAGATTTCTGTAAGTAGTTTTAAATTTTTTTATGTAAAACAATCAACTTTTCTCTCACCCATTAGGCTGGAGGTGGAGATGGATGTGCACCACAGCAGCAAGGTCTCGGAGGGGGAAACTTTGGAGGCACCAAGAAGCAGCGCAGCAGACGAGGAGGCAAACACAGGTTAGTTAGTTTTAAGATTAATGAGTAATTCATTCTGAAGAATGGTTGGTATTACATTTTGGAAGTATTTGCAGTTAATATTGCACACAGTCATCAAAAATTTGTTTGATAGTATTTGAATTACTTCTACCTTTCAGCAGGAAAGTCATTATATCTCTCTTTCTCTTTTGCATCTATCACTGTGATTTTCATCTATCACTGTGATTTCCATTTGTTTTCCTTTTATTTGAAATATAACATCTTTTTAATTCCTTTATGTCTTCATCTCCTAAATACTTATTTTTCTCCTTACCTATATTCCTGCTGTAGCTAGAGATGCATCTGTGTCTCATACAAAATTCTTTTTTTTTTCTTTTAATGTTGAAAGTTCCAGACACTGACAAAAGTCCATATCAAGGCCGGGCCTTTATTTAAGTATAGAGGGAATAATGAAAGGGAAAAGAAAAGACAAGAGAAAGTATTTATGAACTTTGGAGGAAGTGAAAAACCTGTCTTTGAAATGTGCCATTTCATAATTACTGGGATAGACATGGGAAGGTAGAGAATTCCAAAGCCTCAACATGTAGGGAAAGAAGCAGTTATCAAAGCGGCCCACCCATGAGTTGCCGATGGCCATACAGTAGTTATGTGACACAGCAGCTTGCTGAGCATTGCATGGTCTACCAAGTGGTGGGGGCACACAAGCAGCCAGCTCTTGGGAGCAAAAACCAAAGTAATAGCTGAAGAAGAGTGAAAGTGAACCAATATTGTGGCATAAGGCAAGAGCATCAAGTTTGGAAATTTGTGCTTTTTTTATGCTGAAGGCTCCAGTCACAGACAAGCAGCCAGCTCTTGGGAACAAAAACAAAAGTAACACCTACAGAAGAAGGAAAGTGAACCAACATTGTGGTGTAGGGCAAGGGGATCAAGTTTGGAAGTTAGCCTGGGACAAATTATAAGGCAGACTGCTTTTGACTCAACTGTGTCAAGTAAGGATGCAGAGTTAGAGCCACCCCAAATGGGAGAGCAGTACTCTATACAAGGATGAATCAGTCCCTTGTGTAATGGAGCAACTGTTCAGAAGAGAAGTTTCGACGTCTAAACAGGACACTCAGTTTTTTAGAGGCAAACTATGCTGTTCCTGTAATGTGGGGATTCCAAGAAAGAGTGGATGTTACAATAATAACAAGTATGTTCATTGAGTCAAGAGGTGGAATTAGAGAACGGTCAAAAGAGAGGGGAGAGTTGTGAGGAGTTTTTGATAGAGAGAGGGGTAGAAAGGGTCTTGGTGGTATTAAATTTAAAAAAAATGTTGTGTACCCCACTGAGATATCTTGTCTGAGTTTATTGAGGAAGCTGTGTCCAGATGAGATGCAAATCAAGTGAGAGAAGAGGGAGCAGAATTGAAAGATGTGGATGAATGTAGTGTTGAGTTGTCAGCATATGAGTGCATAGGATTATTTGTGGAGGAGAGGAAATTATTGAAAAAAAGGAGAGAAAGTGTAGGGTACACGACAGAACCTTGAGGGACACCACTGTTGATGGAGAAAAGGAGAGGCTAATCCATCAACAAACACAGAGATGGATTGGCCACAGAGGCAGCTAGATATGAAGGAGCAAAGTGAGGGAGAGAAACCAAAAGAGGGGAACTTAAGAGATGAGACCCCGATGTCACACCCTGTCAAAAGCTTAAACATGTCAAGGGCAACCACACATGACTCCCCAAAATTGTTTAGGGATGATAACCAGACATGAGTAAGGTAGGAAAGAATATCACTGGTGGATCTTGTCAGTGATATTTTTATTTTCATCGTTTCTTTCAGACAAGTCATTTCCATTTTACGTAAACTTACCACCAACTTTGACATTTGCATCCACCAAGAAATAATCTAACATTCCACTTGCTACTGTGCTTAGAATGTTCATATCACTCATCTGGAGTTTTGCATTACAGTCAAGTAGCACAATCCATTGACCCTTAAGTGGTGGGCATGGTCCAGAAATTCCAAGGAGGGGTGTGCAAAATATTAAGAAAATAGATATGTTCTAACACGTCACATCTCAGTACAAGAAGGCCGCTGTGTCTGCTTTAAGAATTTAGCTTCTCATGTCTTTTGGCGTGTAAGCTAAGCTCAGCATTTGAAACGAAACTAAGAAAGGATAATACCTGGCGCAACTCATAGCCAGACTTATCATTTTACCACAACACTGGTAAGACCTTGAACCAGGACTCAGTGTCAGCCATACCCAGTATGTGGTTCGACTTAGGGCCGGATACACTATGAGTCATGGCTGTAGACCAGGCCCAGGATGTGGTCTGATGACCTTGGGCGAAGCCCTGTGCCTCCTCTGCTCACAACGAACCCTGGAGGATATTAAACGACTGGACGGAATGTTAAAACACTCCGTCTTTCCATTTGGCTCAACATTTGACTTGGAATTATGTGCAGCGAATACGTATGTGCCGAAATTCTTTTAATCTCATTTTATAATTGAAATTCTGACAGACTCCCTCATTACGTGCAAAGGAAAAATGTATTTGGATCCCGGGCCACTGCCCCGATTTGCCTCTTGCGACGCCGAATTAAAACATTTAGTGTATACATTACAGGAACGTATTGGATAAGTTCGCATGTGATATGATAATACTTCGAGAACACAGCCTACAGCTCTGGTTTGTATTACACACGTACACTCATTTTCTCTCTCAAACACACCCTCACAGCCTCTCAAACACTTGCCTCACATTATCTCAAATACATTTCCTATTTTACTCACAAACGCTCGCTCGTACACATACTCTCCCCTATACACTATATCTCATACACACTGACAAATACACACAAACACACACACACACTCAATACTCCCTCTCCCTCACTATCAGAAAGGATACATCTCGTTACCATACAATGCCTTCACCGGTGCACCAAAACACAAGTTCTCTCGTAGCATCCCCTCTGGCTTGTCGTAGATGAAGCGCTGATCATGGAACGATCTACGGTCGACAGCACCAAGACGGGTCCCATCGTAGTTACAGCCTCACGTTAGGAGAAGCGAAACTACAATTCTTGTTCTGACTGTTCACCACACACCGCGGTTTTCTCCTTGTTGCCAACGTCTGCTTGAGGGCGTCGTGTAGCCGCAGAACCCAGGGGTTGCTCTGTCACGAACAAGGTGCTCTACCACGTCCCACGGGAAGCCTCCTCCTCCTCCTTCTACTCCTTCCCTAAACGTACGTGAAGGAGGCAATGTTAACGGGTGTGTTGTCGTCAGATGGGACAAGTTGCTTGGCCATGCTCATCTCTCCGGAGTCGGCTTCTGTGTTGTGACGAGTGCTCCTGTATGTGCTCCCGATACTTCTCTGGAAATCTACTAGTTTCTAACAACGAGGTAAGGAGAGTGTCATTCGAAACCATTCTCATTTCACGGACGCAATGTCTCACCAATTGTTTCCTGGAGAACAAGTCAAGTTGACCCTCAAAAGAACTTCATTTGTCGAGACATATCGACCTATCGTTCCAAGTATCGAACTGCACTATGGTCTCCATCTTGATAGTTTCCTTAAACTTCGTACGATGCCCCTTTCCTGTGAACATGGAACAGGATAGCTTCCTTCATCTCTTCACATCTACCAGCTTTATCACTTTGAATGATATATATCTCACGCCCCCTTTTTCCGCATACGCATTGTTGACAAAAACCGATAAAATCATTCACGGTATCTAATATATTTGCGTATCTGTTCACTAAAAAAGAAAAGCGAAAATAAGACGAAATAATTGCAACAGTAGCATTGCAACTGAGTCCATCACCAAGACTGCATTTAAGATTCCCCAAAGTTACATATCACGATTGGAAACTCGTCTCGAACCAATGGGAAGAGAGACACAAACATACACAAATCTATTAACACAAAAAGTCTGAGAACGTCAAACCAATCATGATACCATACACAAACCCAATTAGTAGCTTTGCAATAACAGGAAACATGATCACACGACCAAAAAAATGTGACAATCAGAAAGTTAATTATTCAGGTTCACACAGGGTCGAGGACAGAGAGAAGATACAAGTTCAGATAAAAATGTAAATGATCGTAAACGAAATGGCCAAAAAAAAAAAAGAGGGATCATTCATAACAATATGAGATAGGAGGAGAGAACGGATGATCAAACACACCAAAGGATAAGAGGAATGGCAACACATGATAAAACAAAGGAGAAAGCAGGAAGAGAGGGTGAAGCACTGGGAGATAAAGAGATAAAACATGAGTTAGGCTAATTAAGTCAGAATGAATAACAAAGTCAAGACGGAGATAGAACACTGAAGATGATGAATGTGATAATCACACCAATGAGCGAACACGATTATGATGATATTTCTAAAAGGGGAAAAAAATATCACAAAGAAATAAGGTGATACAAAAAGCCACGAAATAGACAAACTGGAAAAGATCATTAGTTAAAATGATCATCATTAATGTGTTCACTAAAGCACAATCACAAGTGGACGAGGCTCATCATGGTTTATGCAAGATTAAATGCTTTAATGATTAATATGACACATACAAACAAATGATGTGCATGACAAGTAAGCAACAGATAAAGGATTAGATAATTATGAAACAAACGCCGTGACAAGAATCAAATACGATTACATACATCAATAATATTAGACTACATACAGGGAAAAAAGGTTACAGTAGAATAGATGACAGGAAAACATGTCACACGGTGAAATCAAAGGAGTGGGGGAAAAATGGCATGTATTTAGGGAAGCAGTGATGGCTTGCACTAAAGATGCTTGCGGCATGAGAAGCGTGGGAGGTGGTCAGTTTAGAAAGGGTTGACAGTGGTGTCATGAAGGAGGAAGATTATTAGTGAAAGGGAAGGGAGAGGCATTTGGACGATTTTTGCAGGGAAATAATGCAAATGACTGGAAGATGTGTAAAAGAAAGAGGCAGGAGGTC
>JAUUDZ010012689.1:0-22496 GCA_032361705.1 Panulirus versicolor | reverse complement strand
ATTACCGTCATCATTCTCAAGGGATTAAGGGCCTCCTGCTTCTCCAGGTGTTAGGTTGTACTTCAAGGATCTCCTGGCATCATACTTAAAGGATTAACTCGTCCTCTCAGGAGGTTTAGTTCGCAGACTTGGCCATGGTATCTGATCATTGTTGGCCATTGTATCTGGCCAGTGTTGGCCACAGTATCTAGCCAGTGTTGGGCACAGTATCTCGCCAGTATTGGCCATGGTATCTGGCCAGTGTTGGCCACAGTATCTCGCCAGTATTGGCCATTGTATATGGCCAGTGTTGGCCACAGTATCTGGCCAGTGTTGGCCACAGTATCTGGCCAGTATTGGCCATGGTATCTGGTCAGTGTTGGCCACAGTATGTGGCCAGTATTGGCCATGGTATCTGGTCAGTGTTGGCCACAGTATCTGGCCAGTATTGGCCACAGTATCTGGCCAGTGTTGGCCACAGTATTTGGCCAGTGTTTCATGATACGTGTCGTGTCCACATAAACAACAGCTAAGCCCATCGTTCTCACAGGGCAGCTAAGACAGATAACCTTAGGGATGAGGTCATCCTTAGGGATGAGGTCATCGTATATAAGGGGTTAGTGGAGGGATTCCATCCCAGGTCAAAGGGCACGAGGTGACTGATCTCGCCTATGATAAAATTCTTAGCATTTATTTCACCTCGTTTTAGATATATCTCGGCCGCAGACTTTGTTATTCTGCACAGAACATTTTAAGGTCCGGACTGTGTGAACCCCGGACGCCTGGGCCGCGTCATCCCCCGGGAACGTCAGCGAAATGCCAGAAATAAGATAGGGTCTTGACGGCTTCCATCCAGGTCGTCAGGCCGGCTGTCTGCCCAGCCTGACAGATCAAACCATGGACCACGCGGGGTTGTCTCCTGCTCTGTGATTGGCCGGGACACATCACATGGGTCAAGGAGAGTTGTCTCGTGCTCCGTGATTGGCCTGGACATATCACATAGACCAAGGAGGGTTGTCCCATGCTCTGTGATTGGCCGGGACACCTCACATGGACCTAGAATGGTTGTCCCATGCTCTGTGATTGGCCGGGACACAACACATGGACCTAGAATGGTTGTTCCATGCTCTCTGATTGGCCGGGACACATCACATGGACCTAGAATGGTTGTTCCATGCTCTGTGATTGGCCGGGACACATCATGTGGCCAGGCGGGTGGGCAATATTCCCTCCCCAGTATGATCGTGGGGTCAGGTTTAGCGGAGTATAGAGGACGTGTCAGAAAACGTATGTGTTATTTTGTTCTGGTTTATTTCTGGTTTATTCTAACGAAGTAACATCTGATATGAACTTGCCAGAGGGAGGGATGTGTGCCTCTTAGGGTGATGTGGGTAACAGGAAGTATTTATCGTTTTCTGCGGGCAGGTGTAGCAACATACAGGACATAGAACGTGCAATTGCTTTCCGTATAAACTTTACTTTAGTTATAGCCAGATAGATGGAGAGTTATGCTCTCTGAAGGCACTTCTATTAAGTGCAGAAACGGCAAAAAACTTTTAAACTTTTCGAAATGTAACTTGTGATAGTTTATGATGATGATGATGATGATTGAATTTCTTGGTCGCAGTTTTATGGGTCGGAATAATTGGTGAGGAGTAAAGTCATGTGAGGGAGTGTGTCATGTGAGAGTTGTGCTGGGTCTGGCCAGAGAGAAGGTCATGTGAGGGAGTGTGTCATGTGAGAGTTACATAGTGTCATGGCTACTACACACACCACAGACCTAAGGTCAAAGCGAGGTGGTCTGGCCTCAACATTACTTAGAAGAAAAAAAAAGACAGTCACCTTAAAAGCTGTAGAAGAAAAGAATACCAAAGTTAAAAGCTCTCACCCCTCACCCTCCACTCCCTCCGGCAACACGACGGACGGAAAACAGTTGAAAAAAATACCTTGCAGGACTAAATATGCCAGAAGGAAATCTTTATAGGAAAGTCATAAGGTAGAATGAACATGTCATGCGTCCCATGACGAATGACATGCATCCCTTCACTTTTTGTTATAAAGACAATAGCAAGGATAAACTTGAGCTCCAGCCCCTCGACTTACCATGTCTATATCATTCCTGATGTTGAAGAATGATACAATAATTCTCTCTTGCTCTCTTAATGCAGGCGACGCGGGTTAATGTTATTATGTTATCGTAATATGATTGAGGAGGTAACATAACATAGCACTACACAAATGAATAATTTGATACTGGAGAGTGACAAGTGATAATCAAGCCTAATTTTGAGTGTATGAAGAGTTTTGATCTGAACAACATGTTCTGGGAGCTTATTACACCCCTCAGTAATGTCGTGGGTAAAGTAATATTTCGTACGGTCCAGATTAACTCGGTGACCTCTTAAGTTTTAGTCTATTTTAAGTCCCTTGTTGGTAGTGCTGGTGCTACTGTAATTTTCAAAATCGACTTTGTTCAATCCTTTAAATATATTCTTTCAGTTTGACTCGGAGACTCGCCTCTTAGAGAAAACGAAGTTTAATTTTCGCATGATGTCCCCATCATATGGTTTATTACGCGAGGAAGGAAACGATGTGGTTGTTCTTCGCTGCTCTGCTTCCAGTTTAAGAGTATCCTTGCTTAAGCAGGAGGCCCAATACATATTCTAGGCGGGGATCTGACGAGACTTTGGTGTAGTGGCAGTATCATGTCCGTGCTTTTGTATGTCAAGTTTGTGTTGATAAAGACAAACCTCGTATCTGCTTCCCTCACAGCTTCATTATACTGATAGATGACTGGGAAGTTGTTAAGAGACAGTGACCTCTAGATCCTTCACACCAGGGGATGTCCTTAATCTCGTAGACCATCTGTTTATAGTCGATTTTTTTTGTTCAAGTTTTCCTACTTGTAACATCTGACATTTATTGAGTTAAAGGTCAGTTGTCCTGGGTCTAGGCAACGAATAAGGTCACGTGAGGGAGAGTATCATGCGAATATTGTCCTGGGGCTGGACAGTACAAAGGTACCTGAAAGGGTCATTACTTCTCCCAGTATGAGATCATCACCGTTGCTCACAATAATGTTATACCAGACTTTATATATATATATATATATATATATATATATATATATATATTTACTATTTGTGAATTCATTTTTGCTGGCACAATGTAAACCCATCTCGCTTGGTGCTTCTGTTGTTGATATACCCATATTCTGCTGATGATAAAGTGGTTATAGAAACGTAATATTTATTCTCTTGGTTCAGAGGTGGTGTTGCTTGGTTGGTTGGTTGTGGATATGATGATGTGTGGCAGTCAAGCTGAACTGTGAGGATATGATGATGTGTGGCAGTCAAGCTGAACTCTGAGGATATGATGATGTGGGACAGTCAAGGTGACGTCTCCTGAGGAAGTTTATCTAGAGGTCGACCGACCTGGCCGTGCCACGTCGGGAGGACCTGACTGATGCTCCGGCCAGGGTACCGGGTGGAGAGCGTCGGTCTTCTGGAAAGGGTTCGTCGTCTGCCACCTCGGGAATATTTCTGAAAAGGTTCCAAGAAAAGTTGACAAGTATCGGGAGGCCAGCGTGCCGGAAACTGATTTGCCGTGAGCAGGATTAGTAATTTACTGAGTGGAGGAATGGAGGAGGACACGTAAGGAACAGATTACCCTGCTCCCAGGAACTGCCTCCCTCCCCCACCTCCCCCTAAGTGGCCTCGGCTCAACAACCCTCCCCACCCCTCCCTCCCCCATACCACAACCACCAGCCCAGACCACCATAACCTGACGCCTCGTTACCGTCACCTGAACTGGTCATTTCTTGTGTTACCGAGAACCTCATTACCATCATGATGACGACGACGACGATGATGATGATGATGATGATTATGATGACGATGATGATGATGACGATGATGATGATTATGATGATGATTATGATGATGATGATGATGACGATGATGATAATGATGACGATGATGATGATTATGATGATTATGATGATTATGATGATGATGATGATGACGACGACGATGATGATGATGATGACGATGATGATGATGATGATTATGATGATGATGATGATGATTATGATGACGATGATGATGATGACGATGATGATGATTATGATGATGATGATGACGATGATGATGACGACGATGATGATGATGATTATGATGATTATGATGATGATGATGATGATGATGATGATTATGATGATTATGATGATGATGATTATGATGATGATGACGATGATGATGATGATGACGATGATGATGATTATGATGATGATGATTATGATGATGATTATGATGATGCTGATGATGATGATGATTATGATGATGTTGATGATCATGATGTTGATGATGATGATGGTGATGATGATGATGATGGTGATGATCATGATGGTGATGATCATGATGGTGATGATGATGATGATGATTATGATGATTATGATGGTGATGATTATGATGATCATGATT
The DNA here is from genome assembly GCA_032361705.1 of Panulirus versicolor. Lineage (NCBI taxonomy): Eukaryota > Metazoa > Arthropoda > Malacostraca > Decapoda > Palinuridae > Panulirus > Panulirus versicolor. The sequence goes on along the minus strand of JAUUDZ010012689.1, from coordinate 18,036 downwards.
ATGATGGTGATGATGATGATTATGATGATCATGATTATGATGATGATCATGATGATCATGATGATTATGTTGATGATCATTATGATCATGATGATGATTATGTTGATGATCATGATGGTGATGATGATGATGATTATGATGATGATCACGATGGTGATGATGATGATTATGATGATGATCACGATGGTGATGATGATGATGATGATGATGATGACGGTGATGATGACGATGATGATGATTATGATGATTATGATGATGATGATCATGATGGTAATGATCATGATGACGATGATCATGATGTTTCATATGTATTTCTTGCATATCGTTGTGTGGCGTGGCTACCTATTTCATTGCGTCATACCCCAGGCTCGTATGGTCGTGTTCACTGGTCGTACCATCGTGGTTAAGAGAACTTTTATGCTAAAGGATCGTGTCATGTTCAGTATTCGTGTCATCACGTTCAAGGGTCGTATCATCATGTTCAAGGCTCGTATCATGTTCAATAATTATCATTACGTTCAAGGGTCGTATCATCATGTTCAAGGCTCGTATCATGTTCAATAATCGTATCATCATGTTCAAGGCTCGTATCATCATGTTCAAGGAGTCTACATTCTGTAAATCAAGAGTCTGTTTGGTGTCCCACTCCACTCAGTAGGTCCGTGTGGGGGGCTGAAGTGAGGCGCCGGGAATAATCCTTTAACAGTGGGATCTGGTGACCTGGGATGGTCCCACTGGAACATCCCAGTGTGTTTGGTGAGACTCACAGCAAACTTGAAGTTATACCCACCCCGTTTCATGACGACTTGAGAGTCGTCTGGTTTATGTAAATATACTCTCGGCCTAAACTGTTGATTTACCCATTTCCTCCAATATTGTTGGATTCATTTTCTCGCTCTTTACGTCCACAGGTGTTTATCTCCCAGCACACTGCACGTAAACATTCGGTATCTTATCCAGATTAATTTCTTAAAAAGAGAATTGTTTTTGTTAATGTAGTTGGATATGGTATTGATATATTTCAGTTGCTTTAATAGATGAAGGACGGTTTATTGAATTCAGGCAGCCGCTTGGCTGAAAATAGAGTTATATAACTCGGGGTCGTAGTGGTTGTTAGTTAATTAAATCATAAAAGAGTTTAATATCAAGGTTGGGCTGGATCCTTCTACGCTATGGATAAGCACATGAGCGAAGTCTGTCTATAGAATACAGGAAGTTTTAGCAAATCTTATGGTTTATGCATTATACATCTAGTGGTGATTAGTTAAACATTAAGCGATGTAAAGTTACATATTTGGTTGAATTGAAGTCGTATTGTGGTGACATACATTATGTATTAGATGGTGAGTATTGAGTGACGTAAAGTTACATTCTTGTTGAACTGCAGCAATACTGTGTTGACATATATATCTAATGATAGACAATAACTGATTTAACGCATAACTATTAGCATACTAGGCTATTTGCTTGTTTTAGCTGTCCATTTTGTTCATAATCCTCCCGCGAGACTTTCACTGGTTAATACAAACGAATTCACGTAGCAACAGACCACAAACTGGGTCCTTTCGAAGCTGTTTGTCACAGGCAAAGGTATCTGATTTGTATATCTCTTTCATAATCAAACTTATTGGAGGTAGACACGCTTGTGTGAAGATGGTGGGTCCAGTGAGACGTAATCTTAATGTAGGAAGGGAAGAGTGAGAGATCAAGTCGACATGTTGACTTAGTAGCGGCCCGAGAACGACACTGACACACGTCCTACCTCACCGAGGGGTGAAAAGCTGCATGATATAAGGTAGAATCTTCACCATTGTAGAAACAGTGTGAAGGTACAGCTCTCATAATGGAGTAGCCTAGCTATAGCAATCATCAGAAATAGCGCAGTAATGTGGGAGGAAGACCCTGGCTCATAATGGAGTAGCCTAGCTGAAGTTTCAGAAATATATAGTAGTCAAACTTTCATGAAATTGTTTGTATCAACTTTCCCTTTACCAATGTTACGTATCATTTTATGGTTAACTCATTGAGCACGACGGTACGACCGTTAAGCACGACGATACGACTCTAGTGTGCGAACTTTGGGTACGACAGACGGCCCCGGACCACGACACAACACAACACGACCTAATCGTTAAAGATTCAGGTAATCATACCTCAAGAATCCTACCTTCGTACTCGAAGGTCGTACCGTCGTTGAGCCTTGACTGGTTAACGAGGAGGCATCAAACGAAGCAGGTGGTGCCTGGATGCGAACCCAGGCACCAGAAGGAGTTACAAGACAGGGAATTGTGTAAGAAGGGGAGCGATTCCCTCGGCAGCTTAAGCCAGAATGTCAAGTTCCGCAGCGTTAGTAGAAACCTCTGCGTCAGCCAGCTGCGTCGTCTGCAACGAGTGTTGTAGGTGTGTGTGTGTGTGTGTGTGTGTGTGTGTGTGTAAATATTTAATGACGTTTATATACATTTCGGACAGAGTGAGTTCTACGATGAAGAAAACTTATGTCCGTGGGTTTGTATGCGCAAGCGTTCCTGCCTTCCACGCGTCTTCCTTCACATTGGGTCTGTAAACACACACACACCGGGCAGTAGGGTACAACTTTACCGTGAAGAGTTTAAAGTGTAAAGTACCCGTTCATTCATCTCTGGGCGCGGCTGGGGGAACTCTCCTGACGTCCGTATCTCGTTTGGCTTATTTTTGGAAGCGGCGGAGGCAGTATTTAGCGCGATATACCCGAGGGCTGTGGTTGGTCCGCGTGTAGCAAATGGCTCGCGTCTAAATATTACAAACTCGTTCCCTGCAGGCGATTGCAGAGGTGGGACTTGAAGACCACGTGATCAAATGCGGATGTTGGACGAGTGTACTAAGTCCATACGCACGTATTGGTTTTTCATGCGCATGCCCAGTACTTTCATAAGCACGTCCAGTTCTTTCACACGCACGTCCAGTAGTTTCATACGCACGCTCGCCCAGTTCTTTCATACGCACGTCCAGTACTTTCATACATACGCCCATTTTTATATACGCACGTTTAGTAATTTCGTAAGTACGTACATTTTTTTTTTATATATATACGCAGGTCCATTCCCCTCTGCGTCCTGGGCGGGGCCTATTCTCCTGGTATGGAGGTGCGAGGGTTGATGGTAGGCTTTATTTATGGCCTGGTATAAGGTGGCGGTCCAGGAGTAAAATTACTTTTCCCAGAAGGTAAATTGTATTCCCAGGAGAGTTAGAGGTGAGGGGTGCCGGTAGTAGCCATTAGCTTCACGACCTTATGTGCCCTTGGCTTTGACCCCGTGTGACTCTGAGTTTGACCTTTTAGTACCTTTAGAGACGGACTGCTTGTTAACACAGTCACCCTGACTTGCGTAAGGATATGTTTGCATGACCTCGTCCGTGGCGTTAACCCCCCTGAGCACGACGGTACGACCCTTGACCACGACGATACGACCCTTGACCACGACGATACGACCCTTGACTACGACGATACGACCCTTGACCACGACGATACGACCCTTGACCACGACGGTACGACCCTTAACCACGACGATACGACCCTTAACCACGACGATACGACCCTTGACTACGACGATACGACCCTTGACCACGACGATACGACCACAACGGTACGACCCTTGACCACGACGATACGACCCCCTGAGCACGCCTTTCCCCATGGGTCGTACCGTCGTGCTCAAGAGCGTTAAGCTTGACCCTTATTAAACTGACTTCACGTAAGCTTGACTTCTTCCCTCCTTAAGTTTGACCTTGTTTGTCCTCGATTTCGAAGGCAGAAGTGTGACCTTAATTTGACTCATTGGGTCCTTAAGTTGACTCCATGCGGCCTAACATGAATCAGTATGACTTTAAGCTTTAACCAGTCCGTCTTTAAGCTTCAGTTAGTGTGACCTTAAGTCTGATTCGGCGTGACCTTGTACTTGACCTAGATGTAATCTCAAGCTTGACTTAAAATATGATGTTACCCTTTGCTCTGTGTGTTTGTTAGCTTGATTCTTTGCCCCTCTTAACTTAAATATGTGACCCACTGTTAGCTTGAATCTGTGCCCCACCGCTAGCTTGGATCTTTGCTGCAGTGAACTTAAACTTGTAACATGGCTCTGAAACATAGGTGACTTGGGGCTCCCTGTACCTTGTATGATGACTGATCCACAGCAGCTATTTCGTGGGACCATCAGGTTGACCTTGTATGAGAATAAGCTTGATTCGTTGTGACTTTTAAGCTTGTTAGACTGATATTGAGCTTAATTTAGCGTAACCTTGAACTTGTCCCTGTTGTGCCAGTGTATGAGAACTGTAAAGAAGGCGAACTGTCGCCTGACAGAACAAAAAAATGCATTCATGAACATAGAGAAGGAAATACACAAAAAACTTCACGTCCTATATCAGGGCAAAACTAAGATATCCTTCTGTAGTTTGATCACCGGACCTAAAGAAACACAAGGAAGGTCTAGAGGAAGACAGCAAAGATGGTACCAAAGTCAAGAGATCTGAGTTACAGTGAGAGGTCAGAGGTTATGAAGTTGTCCCCCACGAAAGAAAGAAAAGGTAAGGGATGACGTGAACATAAACTTTAAGTTTCCCGCCCATCTAGTTTACATCAACCGTGACCACTTGTTTGAAAGACAACTGTCAGACGACACATTGTGAAACTAAGCAAGAAAATTGTTAGAAAAGGCGTGAAAAAAGTACATTTATAATATGGGTAGTGGATGAATGTAATAAAATAATTAATGTCACTGTGAATGTGGATAGTACTATACAGAAGTTTTGAAATGTATGACGGTAGAGAAGGTTCAAGACGTGGGGGAGTGAGCCTCGAGTTTAGATCTTCCTCCCTGTGTACCACAAAGAGGTAATTAAAGTATGTCGTTTCACTCTTAACAGACTTACTTTGTGTTACTTACTCTCTTGAAGTAGAGTAATATTTGTGTCTGCAGTCTCACTTTTCTATAACCAGCAGTAAACACATATGATCATTATAATTTCTTAAATCTGTCTTCACCGAATCATTTTAGTCTCATGTATAGGTTATGTATACTCTTGTTTCACTGTTGTAGACTATGTTTGCTTTGTTGAGATGCGTAGCCACTGTTCCTGTGTGGTGAAGTAACCAGGGAACAAGCAGCCAGCATTTTGATAACTCAAAGCTTATGATGGCACTACTAGTTTATTGCTAGAGAAAAAAATCATTAAAAAAAAAAAGCTTGTTGGCTCACATGCACCGTGACCTCGTTATACTAGACGACGCTGGCTGTTGTACTGTAAATATATCTCGTCCTCCATGACCCACCTTGCACTGGCTATCTCTGGGGAGGGATTTTGCGTAGCTATTACATCAGCTATTTCTGTACAAGATCCAAGAGCCTGGGTGCGTCACTTAGCGTTATAATGGAAGGCGTCTTGTACGATTGATAGCGTCAAAAGCAAGGCGCCAGCGAGGGAAGAGGAGTCTGTTGGCCAGTGAAGGAAGGCCCTCCCCCTGGCTTGGTAGGGTAGGGTCGGGAAAGCTCGCGTGATTCAGCCTCTACTCAGCTCGGGGACCCCGTTATTTGCAGTGAAACAAATCATGATACATGGAAAATGTCTACAATTTCAGTGATCGCTCCAGTTACCTGTTTTTCCTAATACAGTAGAAGCTATGAAATTTTTAAAGTGAGAAATGTATTATGTTGATATGTACACATTGTGTTCACTGTCGTGTTGATGCAAGGGAGCGTTCGTATAACGTGTATCTAATGTTTAGACGACTCGCTTTTATTGAAGTAAATTATTTTGATGTTATTATTCTATAAAAAAAAAAGATCAGTTTAGGCATGAATCTGGTGCGCCTTATTTGTTGTTTGATCAGGACAAAGTATAGGCTAATATATGATTCAGGATTTAACAGAGCCAAGAGATTTCTAAGAGAATAGGACTGGTTAAGTATAGGACTATCATTATGGACCTAAAAGAGATCAGTAACGTTGTTATTGTGGGGTCAGAAGCATATGCTTAAGAGTGTCACTCAGGAGAATTTGACAGTGCTAGGAAGAATGCGATGGATAAACTGATGAGAAAAAAATAATGGGAATTGCATCGAGAATGAGAGCTTTTAATACATTTCATATCAGAGGCGGAGCGACGGACGATGTTTGGGTATGTCGTCGTCTTTGAAACCGAAGAGAATTCGCGGAAATAACCAGAAAAGAAATCGCATGATTCCTCAGTTTCCATGAAAGAACAGGGAAAGTGAACAAGTTCCTGGTTGTGTTCATCGCGATTGATATTTCATGTACTCAAAAGAATATTCCCCACACATGATGCATACCTCTCTCGAATATATTTACAAGAATATTCACAACGTATGTTGTATTCTTTCTTCTGATTTACTTATAAGAATATTTCCCACACACGGTTTATACCTCCTAATATATTTACAAGAATATTCTCCACACGATGTATGCTTCCCTCTTATCCATATACAAGAATATTCCCCACATTTGGTGTATGCTCCCTTTTATTTACAAGAATATTCCTCATATTTGGTGTATGTTTCTTTTTACTAACAAGAATATTCCTTATACTTGATCTGTGAAACCTAAGATATTGATAAGGTAAATCCCCACACATGGTTTATACTTTCTCCTAATTTATGTACAAGAATGTTCCCCACATTGTGTATGCTTCCTTTTTCATATATTGACAAGAATGTTCTCCACACGAGGTATGCTTCCTTCTAACATATTTACAAGAATATTCCTCACATGGTGTATACTTCCCTCTAGTATACTTACTGGAATGTTCCCCACACATGGTGTATACTTCCCTTTAATACATTTACGAGAATATTTCCCACACATTGTGTATGCTTCCCCCTAATATATTTACAAGAATATTCCTCACACGTATACTTCCCTCTAATACATTTACAAGAGTATTCCTCACACATGGCGTATACTTCATTCTGGTCATAAGGATTCTCTCGGGATTTTAGTGCAAAAATCATGACTACTTTTCGTGCCTCTCCTCGAAGGTCAGGGGACTGGCTCCATTTCCTGTCACTTGTGTTATATTTCATTATTTAAACGAGGAAACTGACGTCTTTTTCAAGTTGTATAAAAGATATACAGCGTTCATTTCAATATATATATATATATATATATATATATATATATATATATACATATATTATCCCTGGGGATAGGGGAGAAAGAATACTTCCCACGTATTCCCTGTGTGTCGTAGAAGGCGACTAAAGGGAAGGGAGCAGGGGGCTGGAAATCCTCCCCTCTTGTTTTTAGTTTTCCTAAAGAAGGAACAGAGAAGGGGGGCCAAGTGAGGATATTCACTCAGAGGCTCAGTCCTCTGTTCTTAACGCTACCTCGCAAATGCAGGAAATGGCGAATAGTATGAAAGAAAAACCAGAAAGAAACGAAAAATTACAATTGATCATGTTTCACTCAGCTAATCAATACAGTTGGTCATGATAAAAATTATTTATGTAAGAATTTATGTACTTGAATAAATGTATTTCATTACTGTATTTTAATTCTTCTGAGTCTGCCAGAGGGCTAATGAAAAACCACTCAAGGGTTGGATATGGCCCATGGGCCGCCAATTGAATAGCACTGCTGTAGAGTAATGGTTGTTTACACTCGTGATTGTGTGGCTGACTGGAAGCTGCAGCTCTGCCTCGGTGCAGTATCATGAGAGAGTATCGTACCACACCGCTAGTCTGGGAAAAGGTCTAGATTCAAACTTTGATGTACGGTTTCTACTGAATGCATATTGCTATGGCACCATTGTAAAGTTGGAATATCGTAAGTTGAACCATCGTAAGTCAGGGAGCATCTGTTTCTTAAATGGCTTGAATTTGGGATTTAAGGAGACACAATAGTAAATGTTCTAGAAAAACAACACAAGGTTTGCAGTTGTTAAAGTAAAAGGGATTAGAAAAATTGTAGGCATGCAAACAAACACAGATATATATGCAAAAGGGAAGAGATTGTTAATACTCTTTAACCATTCTTAAGTATGACAGAATGGATCTTGGGTATGGTGGTCTGGCCTTTGACCTGACCCTCAAGAAACCATTCAAAGGCTAGGCCACTATAATCAGGGCTACACTGTTGTTTCAAGAAGTTAGACATTCATAACTTACAGCCTTGTGAAGAGTGGGTTGTTCCAAGTGGTGGTAGGTTGGTGGATGGAATTTGAGCAACTGAAAGAAAGAGGGTTAATGTATTTGAAACATGTATCAAAAAAATCAAACATGTATCAAAAAAAGTTGATGTATCAATGCCATAGGCCTTTCATATGTTGGAACTTAATGGTTTAAAATGTATTTTTCTCAGTGATCAGCCATAAGGGATGTCCATGAATGTGGTACAGTATAACTAAGTTTATGAGATGCTGGTGTAAAATTAAAAAGGAGTGTATAGGTTCCTTTATGTTGAAGGCTTTCAGCAAAGACAAAAGTCCTTATTGAGGCCAAACCTCAAGGGGAAAGGGAGAAAAGGAAGAGATTAATGAAAAGAGTTACTGAGGAAGTTTGAAACCCATACTTTGAATAAGGACAGATCATAGGTATCATAAAAATTAAAGAAAAGATAACACAGATGCTGCAAGAAAATGTTATGACAGGAACAAACATGAGAATAAGTGCATGGTGCATAGAGGAGTAAATGTTAAGACTAGCCTGGTAGTTTAGTTTGAACAAGACAGAAAGTAAGATCAACATTCCTATGCCCTATGTCAATTTCAACACTTACATGTTTGTGGCTTTGGAATGGAAGAAAAAAAAAATAGTGGTATGGCATCTGGAGAATGTTTTCTAAGCTAACACTGAGTTATGGAAAGATCTTTCCAGGCTATAACTTGATGTGCTGCATTGTTTTAATAGTGAGCTCCAGAAACCTGACTAAACTTAAGTCAAATTAGGTTTTATGCATTACTTTGGTTTTCACTTGCTACAAGGTTATCTGTTACATATATATTTATGATGCTCAGAAGTCTGGTTACTTTTTAAAGTTTTGCAGATGTATGCTCGAGCAAAGGAACAGCTAGCATCATTCCAGCGACCACTGAAAGTGTAGAGCTCTGCACACTCCTCCTCCTCATCATTAGGTTCCCCTTTGTCCCAGTTGACAAAGTCAAGGCCAGTGCCGTCACTCCAACCAAATCCTTATGAGACAATATGAAAAGAAAAAAAAAAAATATATATATATATATATATTATCCCTGGGGATAGGGGAGAAAGAATACTTCCCACGTATTCCCTGCGTTTCGTAGAAGGCGACTAAAAGGGAAGGGAGCGGGGGGCTGGAAATCCTCCCCTCTCATTTTTTTTTAATTTTCCAAAAGAAGGAACAGAGAAGGGGGCCAGGTGAGGATATTCCCTCAAAGGCCCAGTCCTCTGTTCTTAATGCTACCTCGCTATCACGGGAAATGGCGAATAGTATGAAAAAAAAATATATACATACATACATAAATGCCTATATATGCACATATACATACACATGCATGGACATGTACTTATACACACATGTACATTTTCATAGTTGCTTGCCGTCATCCATTCCTGCCGTTACCTCGCCCCATAGGAAACAGTATCGCTATGCCCTGCTTCAGCGAGGTAGCACCAGGAAAACAGACAAAAAGGCCTCATTCATTCCCACTCAGCCTCTTAGCAGTGAATGGAAACATGAAGGTGTAAGTGAGTCATGGGTGGGTGATGGGGCGATGGTTCTGGAAGCGATGCCTCTGTAGTTTGAACATTCCCCCTTATTCCCTTTACCTCTGTACAATAGCACTATGCGTGCATTCTGCCAATCCTCAGACACTTCACTGTGAATTGTACATACAATGAATATCCTTACCAACCAATCAACAACACAGTCCCCCCCTTCTTAATATATTCAACTGCAATACCATCCAAATCCACTGCCTTGCTGGATTTCATCTGCAAAGCTTTCACTATTTCTTCTCTCTTAACCAAACCATTCTCCCTGACCACTCTCACTTCGCACACCACCCTGACCAAAACACCCTACATCTGCCACTCTATCATCGAACTCATTTAACAAACCTTCAGAATACTCACTTCATCTCCTTCTCTTTTCCTCACTACCTGTTATTACTTCCCCCCTTCACCGATGTTCCCATTTGTTCTCTTGTCTTAGGCACATTATTCACCTTCCAAAACATCTTTTTATTCTCTAAAGTTTAATAATTCTCTCTCTCCCTAGCTCTCATTAGCCTTCTTTTTTTGACCCTTGCACCTTCCTTTTGACCTCCTTCCATTTTCTTTTATACATCTTTGAGTCATTTGCACTCCTTCCTTGTAAGTATTGTCGAAACGCCTCTCTCTTCTTTTTCACTGACAACTTTACCAACTTTACTTCTTTATCCCACCACTCATTACCCTTTCTAATCTTCCCACATCCCACTTTTCTCATGCCACATGCATCTTTTGCACATGCCATCACTGCTTCCCTAAATACCTTCCCTAAATACCATACCTTCTTACTCCCCTCACATCATTTGCTTTCACCTTTTGCTATTCTACACTCAGTCTCTCCGGTACTTCCTCACATAATTGTCCTTTCCAAGCTCGCTTACTCTCACCACTCTCTTCTCCCCAACATTTTCTCTTCTTTTTTAAAAACCTCTGCTATTTCTTGTGTGAGCAAGGTAGCATCAAGAGCAGATGGCTGAGCCTTTGAAGAAAAAATCTTCACTTTGCTTCTTCCCCTGTTTCCTGTTTTGGAAAGTAATACAAGAGAGGAGAATAATGAGCCTCCAGAATTTATTCCTCTTAGACCCCATCTAAAACACTCAGGAAATACATGGATACTATTATTTCTTCAACATCTCCAGGAATAAAAATATGTAAACCAATTTGTAACTGACATTTTGGTTGGTGATGTGTTAGGTGACTTAGTATGCCTCAAATATTATTAATGTTTAAGGGGTTAGAACTAAAGGGATTGACTGAAATGCTATGAGGTTTCTTGGAGGGTGATAATTGTACTTTACCATGTATCTCAATGTTCCAGGAGGGCTAGATTCTGGCCCAGCAGCACCAGGAACAGCCACCAATATGAATGACTCCATGCCTTCCACCCAATTGCCAAACTCAAGTAATGCTGCGTTCCTCCTTGACGGACTGCTCAATAACTCCACCCCTGTTATCAACTCTCTCAGCTCTTCTGTCACAAACTCCACAGCCACCATCCCAACTAGTAATTCAGTTATTCCTCCTGTTCTCCAGCAGTCAAGTGAGTTTGCATTTTATTCTTAAAGATAACAATGAAGTAGTGTGCAGGAATTGATGGAGAAATGTTGAAATGAATGTGAGGATACAAAACATCTCTGAATATATTTAATTTAGTTATTTAAATGAGTTGGTGTAACATTTTGATTTGATATATAAAGGGGGATAAATTGACTGGGCTAACTTTCCATTGATGTCTTGAATGTAAATGTCTTTATTCATCCTCAGGTATACCAGGTATTAATGCCTATGATAAGAATGGTGTCAAGTTAGATATGACGTTTGAGGTGCAGGAGCCTGTTACCACCATCAGTATGCTAGCTACCAACAACACTGGAACCATGGTCACAGATTTCCTCTTCCAAGCTGCTGTTCCAAAGGTATCTTTTTATGTTGACCATAGTTTTACATTTACATTTCTTACTTTTCAATTGAGTGGGCCCTTCATCAAGTAATGCTTTTTTTTTTTCATTTAATTTTTCCATCACTATCAACCATTTGATCTGTTAGAACAAGGATTTGTTTCTCCAGTTGATAACCGTGTCAGACTTGGCATGCCTTCTTTTGCCTTTGATGAAATGCAGATTTGTATGGGTTAGTGGAATGTGAAAGAAATAGATTATGAATATTCTTAAGACGATGGAATTTTTAGACACTTTTAGAAAGGGAAAATAAGATATGCATGTCTGTGTGAGATGAGACTTGAGAGGTGGCGGAACCTTTGACAGGGATTGAGTGAAGGGCCAGAATTTTATTAAGTGGTTATGCAAGAGGTGTGGCATAGTGAGGGATACTAGTTTGAATTGAGGTTTAAATGCAAGTTTGTCATTGCTGGAAGAAATAGTTGTGCAGTTTGATTGTTAGTTTAAGTATGTAATGTTTTGTCTCTTGTAATTAAAAAGAAGAGGAGGTTAAGGATTTCCCCTGAAGGGAATGCAGAAGAGCAGTAGAGGATGTAGATCTAGGGGAGAAACTGTGAGTTAATTGGGTGGATGGGGAGCAGAATGGAGGAGTAAGTAACAGGTGGGTGTCCTTAGGAGAAATAACTGGTAAAATACAGGTGTTTCCAAGTTGACAGTTGCATAGTTGATGAAAATTAACTTTAAACTTGTGACATTGGAACCAATTTATTTAATGGAAGGCTGATTCATTTTCACAGAATTTTGAATCTCTGACATACGAATTTCTGTCTTCATGTTATTGTTACTCCATTCCCAATTCCCCAATGATGTAATTTAAATGATATACTTGTATTTTCAGAAATTAAAGAAATTTGATAAACAGTGGCACTTACATTAGTTTGAAAAGAGGTAGACATATATCATATGCTTCTCTGAACCTCATAAAAAGATGATAAAAGTTTGTTGAAGTACTAATAAGAGAATGATAAAACATGTTAATCTATGAGATGTGGATTTGTTGGAAAAAATGGGATAGAGTGAGTTGGAGTGATGTGGTGTACAATGCTGTCACTGGGCTGAAGTGAAGGGAAACTACATGTCTGTGTGGCTGGGCTTTAAATATTGGGCTTAGGTTTTGGTTTTTATAGGACAGATTGAGTGGATGGGAGGAAGTGATACCAGTCCTCTTTGTATCCTTTCTCTTTCATGTCTAGATGCTCTTTTATGCTCAGTTTATTGGGCTTTTTTACTTTTCTTTGTTCCTAACGATGATTCTTTCATCTTCATTTTCATGACATATTTGATGAGCTTGTTTCTTTCCAACCTTGATTCTCTGTCATATTCATTTCCCTGAGATTTGAATTATTGGTCTTTCTAATCATAATTCTCTTTCTTGTTCATCTTCTTGCAGTCGTTGAGTAGATTTTCTTACTCTTTTAGATTCCCTTGTTTATAATAGTAGTTTCTTCACATCTTTGAATTCTGTCTTTCAAATCATGATTATCTTTCTGCTTTGACCATCAGAAGGGCAGAAGCTGTTTGCATCCTTAACATGCTTTATCATGAACAAGAAAAGATAGCTTCCGTGTGGTAAATTCAGTTATCTGTCTGACAAACTTCATGTGTATTACTAGAATTTTCTTGGGACTGGAAAAACCTTGCCAAATTTAAATACTGAAAATATCAGGTTGGTATCATCTTTATGAACACAAAAATAATTTATTTTGATAACTTTGCTTTTCATATCTATTCAATGGCACACTCAGAAAAAGGTTTTGTTTGATCAAAGTAAAAATCCAGGGGATGTGAAGTTTCAGGACTGTGGAATTTTTTTCATTAATAATTACTCCAGGACCTCTTTCTAAGAATCCTGGCATCACATTGGACCTCTTCTCAGAGGCTTCTACAACCCAAGGCTTTTCTACTTGCTGTAGCTGGGATATGTTGAAACATTTGGAATGAGAAGTTCTTTGACAAGACTGTATTCTCGATGATACAGCCTCACTAAAGTGACTTTTCACATGCAGTATAACCTCAAGCAGGCTTTGTCCAATAACACTAATAATGGAATGCAAATAACAGAATGTCATTAGTTATTTTTTTTATTTACCATACTTAATTTCAACTTTCTTTGGAACTAAGGAATATCTCTATTGCTTAAGTTGGACCCTACTGTTAACATTATTACTCTCTTTTAATAACTTGAAACTTTTGTAATGAACATATTTTAATGGGATTTCCTTTGGTATCAGGAAAGTTAAAGGGTTCTTTGCAATTACAGTGCTGGCATGTGATGAAAGGCCATTATGGACGTTTAATTTGCTTGTAGTATACTTGCATACCATCCCAGTGGAATTAATGTTTACTCCGTACATCACTGTGGTTTTCTTGCATACCTGTACTTTTTAAGTTGCCAATAGGTACTGTCCTTTGATAACTACGTAATCAGTTGTTTATAAGTTTAATGCATTCCAGTCACTACAGCTACAAATGCTGAACCCCAGCAGTACCAGCATGGCTCCCATGGCCACACTGACTCAAGTCATCAAGGTCAACAACCCTAACAAGGTCAGTTATCTTTTAACACGAGAAAATATGTTATTGTTCTCAAACAAATAAGGTAATGTGTGATTTTCAAACAATTAAACTATACAGTGTAATGATCACTGTTTTGTTGTTTAAAGACTTTGTATATTTTTCGCAGTATCTAAATTTTTAGATGACCATCTCTATAGTTCACAAGGATTTTAGATATATTATCACAACAACATGGGTTTGGCCCAAGAGGAATTTAAAGTTAGTTATGTACCCCTTCTCTGTTCTTCAGTTCTTTTTATGTCAATAGTTTGGAGACTTACTTCATTTTCTAATTCATTCTCCATAATTTTTGGTACTATTATCATCACACTGCAAAGAACCTTTTCCATTAAATTTATTCTTCAAGTGAAATTAAGCAACTTATGCACACTTCCCAAAGTTTTGATAATAATCAATATATATATTTTTTAAGACACTCCAAATATGATTTTCTGGTAACAAGTTAGTTGTAAAATAACTGGTTGATTTATGTAACCTGTTCCCTCCAACCTAGTATAACTGGTTTTAAACCTTTTCTCGTGTGTATTATGTTATGTATCTTTCAATTTAATTTCATTTAGTAATGCTCTTATCTCTTGCATTATTTTAGGTATTGCTGCTTTGTACTTCAACTCTTAATCCCTGAACATCTGCAGATGGATACTTACAAGCCGAACAGTGCTTGTAGGCTGATATTTTATGCATTTAGTTTCATTCCTCATATTAGAAATAAAAGACTGAGATATGTTATAGGAAGAAGAGTATGTTTAGAGAGCTGAAGAGCGTATGCCGAAAAGGTTTGGGCAAGTGAAAAGGATAAATGAGAGGCTAAGAGGGTATACACATCAGAAATGGAGGGAACAAGGAGAATGGGGAAATGAAATTGGAGATGGAAGGATGGAATGAAAGATGTTTTAAGTGTTCGGAGTCATGTAGGTGGATGTGAAGTGTGGATAGGGCTACTTGGACTGACAGGGCCTGACGTGCTATGAATAAGCTGAATTAGGTTTTAATGAAGCAGTCAGGGAAAACCATGGAGAGGTTTTTTGGGCTTGGTTGTGAATAATATACTTTGGTATTCATGCAGTATGCATGACATTTAGAGAGTGGATGTGAGCAAATGAGGCCCCTCTTCATCCATTCTTAGTGCTATGTTGCTAATGGAGAAAACGGCAAACAAGTTTATAAGAAAGGTGTATTATTTATGTATAGACATGTGCTTTATGCATTACACATGACGGTGAGATTGTGGATGAGGCCATTTCATCTTTTCCAGTACTACATCACTGATGCAGGAAATGGCAAACATGTATGAAAACAAACATTATTAATGTAATCAGAATCTTGTGTACATGAATACATGAAAAAATAACCTTAATTTTATCTAAAATATTAACACAAACATTTTCAGTGAGAAGTTATCCTCCTTGAAGGTTCACACTATGACATTTGAGTGTGCATGGATGTGTTGAGGATGAGAAGGGAGAGATATGTAGTATGTTTTAGGAGGGAACCTGGATGATTTTGCTCCGAGTGAAACTTAATTCAAGAGGAGGAGAGAAGAATGTTCAAGACTGGGATTAGTGTGAAGGGAAGAGCAAGGGAAAGGGTGGCTCATCTGCTGAAAGAGTTATGGGGATGTGTGAGATTGAAATAAAAGAAAGTACCGGACTGATTAGGATGAACATGAAAGTGGAATACGAGAGGTGGATGATTGACTGTTTTGCACCTGGTAGTAAGAAGAATGAGGGAGAGGGGAGAGTCTAGTGGAGTTGTAAATGTGTCATCTGTTTTAATTCAAGGGATTGAGTAACTGATGGGTGATTTGAATACAAGAGTAAGTTTTGTGGCAATTGAGGGTATAAGTAGGGTGCAGTGACTGTCAGCAAATTTCATAATCCTCCTTCATTCTCACCCATATCAGTCTGGGACTCACTTTCATACACAGTGGAACACATTCCCAAAACTCCTCCCTGGGAAGTGCGACCCTCTCCTATTCTCTTGCCTTGCCCTCTCACAAACCCCAGACTGTAGCCATGGGCTCCCCCATACCATTCTTCTCTCTTCCGTGATGTGTGTTACATGCAACTCATCCTTGCGCTAAGTGTCAGTCTGAACTAGAACATCCAAGTTCCTCTCTTACAAACATAATACCTGACTTAGCTTTTTCATCATGGTTACATCCACACACGATGACATGCCAATCTGAGCCCTTTAGGAGAGCGAGGACTCCTCTTGGTCCCTTCTTTTCTTACCTTTAGAAATTGAAATACAAGGTACAAAGATGAGAGATTTTCTGGTGCCCTTCCCCATCCTGCCTGTAGTCTCTTTCTGCAACACACACAACATAAAAGAGTAGTATTCTTTCTCCTCTAAACTTAGGGATTGGATGAAGAATGGCATAAGGGGAGAGTAAACATAACTGTTGAAGTGGTCAGAGAATGGAAAGTGTTTATGGAAGCTCCTCTTACATTTACAGAGGAAGTGTATGGCTTATGAAAAGTGGGATTTGGACGTTTGAGGAAGGGTAGTAAGAGATGGGGTGAGTAAATTAAGTTGCCAGTTAAAGAGAAGAGAGAGTGCATGTGAAACAGCACAAATGCATGAGGAAAAAGAAAGGGGTAACATGCTCATTCTTGCCATACCCAATAGCTTCCCCCTGCATCAGTGAGGTAGTGCCAGGAAACACCTGAAGAAAGGACGCATCCCTTCTCTTTCATTCTCTAGCTGTCATGTGTTATGCACTAAAACCACAGCCCTCTCTCCACATCCAGGCCCCATAGACCTTTCCATGGTTCACCCCAGACATTTCACGTTCCCTGGTTCAGTCCATTGACAGCATGTTGACCCCAGGATACCACATTGTTTCAATTCACTCACTTCCATGCACGCTTGTCACCTTCCTGCATTTTCATGCCCTGATTGCTCAAAATCCTTTTCACTCCATCCTTCCATCTCCATTTTGGTCTCCTGGTTTTCCTTGTTCCCTCCACTTCTGACACATGTATCCTCTTTTTCGACCTTTCCTCACTCATTCTCTCCCTATGTCATAACTATCCTAACATATTTAAACTTGGGATTCATGTTCTTCAAGAGTTGAGACAGGCACTTGATTATATAAGCTTCTGGCACATACTACTATTAAATTCTTTTCATTCCCAAGAGCTTTCACTGCATCAGTCACCTTTTACCTGACTGATTCCACATTACCAAACAAACCTTTATGTATTTCCCAATTACTTTTTCCAGTAGCTTCTAAACCACTCCTCGTAGTTATGCATATAAAAGGCTATTTTTTTCTTTTGCTAAAGAATATGGTTTACATTTGCTCTCCTCCATTCTCTTGGTGACAACTTTCAAGACTAGGTTCCGCTTAAGTAGCACTTCAATCTACTCAGGTTTTCTTTACACAGATGGGTAGAGGAATTTATTATGATTTGAGATCTTTTTAATTTCTATTTATTTATTTTATACTTGATCGCCATTTCCTGCATCAGTGAGGTAGTGCCAGGAAACAGACGAAGAATGGCCCATCCACTCATATACACATATATACATAAATGCCCATTCAGGCACATATACATATCAACATATAAACATGCATATATGTACATATTCATGCTTGCCTTCCATTCCTGGTGCTACCCCACCCCACAGGAAACAGCATCGCTGCCACCTGCTTCAGCGAGTTAGCGCCAGGAAAACTGACAAAAAAGGCCACATTTGTTCACACTCAGTCTCTAGCTGTCATGTGTAATGCACCGAACCCCAGCTCCCTATCGACATCCA
>JAUUDZ010012678.1:0-11528 GCA_032361705.1 Panulirus versicolor | reverse complement strand
ATATATCATTATTATACTTAGTCGCTGTCTCCCGTGTTAGCGAGGTAGCGCAGGGAAACAAGAAAAAATGGCCCAAACCACACACATACACATGTACATAAACGCCCACACACGGACATATACATACCTATACATTTCGACGTATACATACATACACATACACAGACATATACATACATGCACATGTATATATTCATACTTGCTGCCTTCATCCATTCCCATCGCTATCCCGCCACACATGAAATGACAACCAGTCCCCACCCCCCCTCCCACGCGCGCGATAGGTAGCGATAGGAGAAGCCAACAAAGGCCACATTCGTTCACACTCAGTCTGTTGGTGTCATGTGTAATGCACCGAAGCCACAGCTCCCTTTCCACATCCAGGCCCCAAAAAACTTTCCATAGTTTGCCCCGAACGCTTCACATGCCTTGGTTCAATCCACTGACAGCACGTCAATATATAAAAGCTTCAGAAGTATGTCTGAAAATTCTGTTTGTTCGCTGGCACTTAATCAATTTGAGCCGAAAACATCTGACTGAAGTTACCTGCTGACTGGGTGCAGATGACGACGTTTAGACATACAATATGGATGACATCTATAACTGTTGGTCATACCAGACATCAATGAACTTTGTTGGGGAGCTTGTACAGGTCACACCGATTGGCTGTGAACCACACCAGACTTCTTATGGACGCCTATGAATGTAGTCCAAATGTAACAATGGGTAGGTGACCAAAAAAAAAAAAACTGAAAATGAAAACAAAAAACTTAATGCTATGGTTGATTTATAACTAACATAAGCACAAATAAGTTGCATATTGCTTGCAGTATCATGTAGTGCATATCAAGGAAAAATCTGAGCAAAAACGGAATAATCTTATAGTTACTTCTAGCTCTACATACATGTGATTGCCTAATGTATAACAAACATTTGTAGGACCAAGTCCTTCATCACCTGACTTGGGATCCAGTACTTTATCAATGTGGCTACACATTATTTGGATGTTCACTAAATTACAGACATTGGTAAACCATTCATACTAATACTAGCATCTTAAATATAGATAGCCCTATTTACTATACATAATACAAAACTTTCTGGTATCGACCTCTTAGCTTGTTCTATTTTTTTTTTTTCACATTTTAGCCGATCAGTGGTTCAAGACCATGGCAATGATTACTTTCTGATCGGCTGAGTATAACCATTGGCATTTCGTGGCAATGGAAATTAGACTACAGTCTGTTGATTACTGGTGTCATGACCAGAAAATTACAATTGATTTCTTACCTCAGTTATACAGTCTGTGTTGGGTAGACCGCAGATGTTTTATACTTGAATATAAAATCCTCGCAAAGGCTCTTTGAAGTAACAAGATTTTTTTCATCTTATTATATTCTTTCATTTTTATGATCATTTGATTTTTAGATATCATTGCTGAGGGTGTCAATCTTTGGTTCATAGTATTATTCAAAACTTTTCACTCTCTTCAAAATCAATAACTGCATATATCTGCTTCTGCAGTTATTATTGGTATTATGGTTTTTTCCGGTTATAATTTCAATTTCAGAGCTTACCAACTAAGTGGTTTTTCTTATCTTTCAATAAGTCTGTGAGATTTTGTGTTGCATAAATCTTTTTTGGTAAGGCAAACTATGCTCAGTTCCAAGTTTTTATTTTTTGAGAATGGGATAAGCTTCAACTGCTTGAGTATACTCTTAGCAAAGGAAATCTTCAGTGTATGATGGATAGTCACTGGTAAGATCTAAGTTTCAAAAATATAATGGAAATCATTCCTTACACTGCAACAAAGTCACGTCAAAGACTTCCTTTACAGCAATTCATTTATCTGATAATTTTTTTCACATTTGTCTCTGTTTTTGGTATGGTGGAATTTAGAACATTTAAAAGAAAAATATGCCTTAGTGGCACCAGTATTTCCAAGACTGAAACTTGGAGAACATGTGTAATTAATTATTTAGAATTATCTACCATGTCAATAACGAAGTCCATTAGTGGTGGATTTTTTCTGACAAAATATCTAGTTATATGGAGGGAATGAGTGAGGAAAGATCGACAAAGAGGATGTGTCAGAGGTGGAGGGAAAAAGGAGAAGCAGGAAACCAAGCTGGAGGTGGTAGGATGGGGTGAAAATTTTTTTGAGCAATTGGGGCCTGAACATACAGGAGGGTGAAAGGAGTGCAAGGAATAGAGAGAACTGGAATGATGTGGCATACCGGGGTTGACATGCTGTCACTGAAATGAACCAGGGCATGTGAAGCACCTGGGGTAAACCATGGAAAAGTCTGTGGGGCCTGAATGTGGAAAGGGAGCTGTGGTTTCGGCGCATTACACATGACAGCTAGAAAATGAGTATGAATGAATGTGGCCTTTTGCCTTTTCCTGGCACTACCTCATTGGAAGAGGAGGAGGAGGATAGGGGGGAGCTATTTCCTGTGGTGGGGTGGCGACAGAAATGGATGAAGGCAGTGAGTGTGAATGTGTATATGTATATGCATGTATGTGTGTATATGGGCATTTATGTATATATATGTGTATATGAGTGGTTGGGCCATTCTTCATCTGTTTCTTTGTGCTACCTCGCTGATGTGGGAAATAGCGATTAAGTATAATGAAATAATACATAAATAATGAGTATATACATTAAACAGAAGAAAACTAATATAATGAACTTTACAAAGTTAAAATAATGAAATCTTATAATTGGAAATAAAATCACTTAAAGCATATTAAATACTGGTTTCCTCCAAGAAGCAATGAAATTAAACATCTTTCAGTATTCAGGCTTCCTTTAAACTTGAATGAGCAATCCCCCAAAATGTTCAATCCATTCTGTCACAGAGTGCACTCCAAGCTATATTACACTATGCCCTAGTGCATCTCACAATTCAAACAGTCTAAGATTGCAATGTGAAAAATCCACTCAAAGCATAAGAATGCAGAATTCTGCTGGTGTCTAGGACATGGTATCACCAGTAATGAAATTACAGAAGCAGAAGCAAAAGCAACTACATCTGGCAGTTTAGATATGAGACATATACAGTACAATGATTTTAAGGGCAGAATAAATCAATGGTGATAGCAAACAAGCTATATGGGACTTGGAAGCTCAAAAGAATAACAAACTATGGTAAATGAATAAAGACTGAAGTCCTGTTTTGAGACAATTCTTTCTGGACTGCAGATTAGTCATACTATGTTGTTTTTTATATACTGTTCACCATTAAGAACAGAGGACTGAGCCTTTTGAGGGAAGATGGGAAGATCCTCACTTGGCCCCCTTTTCTGTTCCTTCTTTTGGAAAATAAAAAATGAGAGGGGAGGATTTCTAGCCCCCTCCCCTTTTAGTCACCTTCTATAACACACAAGGAATACGTGGAAAGTATTCTTTCTCCCCTATCCCCAGGGATAAACTATGTTGACCTTTGATCATTCATTAGAAATGACACCTGCCCCAATATGTGATATCTGGAACTGCAATATTGCTGTTCCCTCCACTTCTGACACATAAATCCTCTTTTCCAACCTTTCCTCATTCATCTCTCCATATGTCCATACCATTTCAGCACACCCTCTTATATCAAGAGTTTACATGGGAAAGACAGACAACAGGAGGCCTGATTGGTCCAAGAATGGGTTGTCTAGAGAGAGAGAGAAAAAAAAAATCTGCTCAGTAGTTTTTTAAGCTATCACCAACTCCCCACTTTTCATGTCCCTGCTACTGCTATTGTTTATGCATTTATTTCTGGCATTTTTCTCAGAGTACACCTGAATTTATAAAATATTTGTTTAAACGACTTCTGAAGGTATCTATAGTTTTAGCATTCACTATGTCTGTCAGTAACTTATTCCAGTGTTCAACATACCTATAGAAAAAGAAGCTTTTTCCCACGTGCGTACTACATCTTTTAGCTTTGAGTTTTATTCCAATTGTCCTAGTAACCACATTTTCTTGTATTACGAAAAGATGCTCATGGTTTACTTTATCAAACTTGTTCAGAATAATGAACACCTGAAATAAGTTGCCATGAATTCTACATTTTTTTAAGGGAGAGGAGATCCAATCGTTTTCGTCTCTCTTCATATGCCAGATTTCTAAGGGACGAGATCAATTTTGTAGTGCGTCTTTGTACTAGCTCAAATTTTTCCTCATCTTTTTTTCTATTTGGGGATGAAAACTGGACTGCATATTCAAGTTTTTATCTTACTAGAGAATTATAAAGTAAGAGAATTGTTTCTGGTGTCTTGTAATCTGTTCCTGGATATGAAACTTAACACATTGTTGCCTTTTTTCCTTGGTGCTTGACAATGTTTAGTGTATTTCAAATTGTTGCTAATGACATCTCCAAGGTACTTTTCTTCATTTACTTTAGTTAAAGAGTTTCTGAAAAGTTTGTTTTCAAAACACATATTCTTGTCTACAAAGTGCATTAACTTTACACCAGTCTACATTAAACTTCATTTGCCATCTGTCGGACCTCTATGCTAGTAAGTTAAGATCTCTTTAAATCATTTCGCAGTCCCAACTGTTTACAGCTCTACCTCCTAGTTTAGTATTGTCATAGTGCATCGACAAATTTCTAAAAAACTTCATACTCTAACAAAACTTGGAGAGTAATTCTTACTATAAATTGTTATACATGCCTTAAGAAATAAAATGTCTTTTCTGCAAATGATCTTAGATATAGTAAATGTTAACTAAGTTTCTGTGATATGTTAAATATGCATATAAATTTGGGTAGCAAGAAATCATGGGGTGAGCTTTTCCCTTTATATACATGATACAAGATTTATAAATCAAAAGCTGTTTCCACAAGTAACCCACACTCATAGATAACAGTATGTAACACAAAGGTTTAAGAAAAAGAGAAGAAGGAAGACACAAATCAACCAATGAATAACAGAAACATATAAATACACATTGAATTTTTTTCTAGTTTATAAAATAATGGTTATGGTACATTACACATGACAGTTAGAGAATGGAAATGAGCGGATTTGGCCTTTCTTCCTCTGTTCCTAGCACTACCTCGCCAACACAGGAAACAGTGATCAAGTATGAAAAGAATAATAATTAACACTAGCAATATTAATAATGGTGTTACTCGTCTCTACCTAGATTTGATTACACCACAAGTGATAAGTAATTTTCAGTGAGGCTGTATCATCGTAGGCAGACTAAAAGAATAGTCTTTATGGGGAATTTTTCACTCCAGAGAAGACCACCATTTCCCTACTCCAAATTAAAAGTGCAGCCTTCAAGTGAAGGAGTCCCATAAAAAGGATCCTTGGGTTGTATAATTATATTAAAATTCAGAATGAAGAATACCAGCGCAACTCAAAAACAACTGAAATTATTGATATTCTGCATCACAGTGATGAGCAGAATAAGAAAGAAAACTATGTAAAGAAGGGTTAGGTTGCATGATTATGCACAAAGTACTCTACCAAAAATGACAAAAAACACAAATCAGCTAATAAAGGAGATAGTCATTGTAACAGAGATGAAGGAGGAATATAAAGATATCAAAAAGAGAAAGGAGCATGGAACTAAATGTTAATTAAGCTGATCATTCATCTTAATAGAATAAATTATTGTTCTGGTGTAAAATTCAGAAGAAAAATGAAAATGCATATATGATGACAGTGACACTTTTATCAAACCTGAAAACCATTAGTAAGAGAGTGTTTCAAGTTTCAAGGGCAAATCTTTATCATAACACCATATAGAGGCATAGAAAGGCATGTATCTAAGTACAAAAAGATGAATAATGCTATAATATTAAAACTTATACCAATGATATAGAGGATCTGTTCTAAAGAATCTTCTAGGGAAAAATACTGTAATTACAGCTTAAGCACATCTGATTTGGTTGTGGATACTATGTGGAATTAAACACATAATTCATATTAATATACACAAAAATACCACAATCGGACTCCAGACTAATGATCTCTTTGCTTAACAAGTTGGAAAGTTTTTACAAAGAACTGTATATATCAATAAACATTCTATCTTCCCATGTAAACAGTATATGTAAATTTATCTGCCTTAAATATAATAGCAAATGAGGTAAACTGAAAAAAAAAAAATTCTGATACAATTCTTGTATTCAAAAGAGCCCAAAACAAAATCTTCTTGCATCGTTTGATTAATAGGCATCCTAAAAGGTTCTAGATTCTAGATACTGCATTACATGAGACATAGAGGATTTTGCAGATTGTCATCAGATGCATTCATATAATACTAGTGGATGATTTACCCACCTCTGATTTGTCTTTATGGTGATCAATGCAAAAAGAAACCATAATTCATTACATATTACTTGTGAATAATGACCTTTTACTTTAGGCCATTACTTCTTCAGTTTAATAAAAAAATATGTTAAGATTGACATTTTATTGTACTTTTTACTATAAGTCAAAATAAGCCTTTTACTGTCAAAAGGTATTCCTTGCACACCAAAACTTATATATGCATTACCATTTGTCACAGTAGAACTAATCATCATCATGGTCTGCCCTCGTAGGTCCAGGACAATTCTGCTTAAGGTCTCGCTCATCATCATATACTGTGCAACACCATATACAGTATATGTACGTGGAGCGTAAGTAGTCCGTGAGAATATTCAACTGCTCCTCAGGCTGTGAATACAAAGCAAATAATCATAAGTTTAAAAGAGGCATTATCAAATCCATTTATATCTTAAAAAAATACTGGAGAAATAAATCTGGTTTCCCCTGTACACCTGGAGTTCCCAACCTGGGGACTGCGAAGGGTTGCTAATGAGATAGCAAATCCTTAAGAAATTGTGGATATCTTTTCATAAACATGTCACAGTCTTGGGAGAAACTGAGAGTCTAAGGCATTCTATGTCCTAGGCTAGGGTCAAGGACGAGATGGTACATTGGAAAGTTGAAACGATAGGTATCACAGAGTAAAAAAATGAGCTTGGTTTAATAAACTTTAAATAAATGTACCTAACGATACTGAATGAAGTATCATAGAAGCAATAAAATCTTTATTTTTCATTGTTTTGTTGTTTTATGTTTTCACTTCTCTTCACAAAAGGGACTGTCAAACGTCTGTGAAACCGAATAGGCTAATATAAGGGAGGGGGTTATAAGTGTTGCGGTATTTTGAAAGAGGGGTTTTAAGTGGAAAAAGGTTGAGATCCACTGCCGTACACGATAACAATTGGATACAGTATGCAACCCTATGTGATACTCTATAATAGCCCACTTTCTTATACTGTAAATTTTTTATTACCCTTACAACTCCATTCCTAAATGTATGCAAACAATCTAAAGAAAAAAAATGCAAAGAGCTGACAGTTATACATGCATACTTAATGACATGAATCATCCAGTACTTTAAAAGTTAATAATTCATCATCGATTATATCTAAATAAGTGTACAAGTACCTAAATTACTGTACCACTGGTCCTTACAATAAGAAGTAATACGCAGAGAAATTATCTTAGGAACAGTGAAGTACGAAAAGTACTCAGTATAGTTTCTAATATTTTATCTCCTGTTTGAGTCTGTTTTTCTCCTTGGGTTTCTCTTTATGTCCTCACTAGCATCACAGCCACTGCATCTCTAAAGTGCTCATAAACACAAGATGGGATATGAAATTTTTCAGTACACACACTATGAATTTGTAACTCCCAGACCCTGTATCCATGTGAATCCTAGTATTCTCAGTCAGTTTCTTTTTAGTTAAACTCCCTCATCCAGAGACCTTTACCACAGATGAAAGGTGTTTTTTACTAACCCCTGCAATATTTTGACTGAACCTAAAATATGTTTAGCAGCTGTTGAAGTTATCAAAACTTTCAATATTTTTGTTCAGTAGCTGTTGAGGTTATTAAAACTTTTTTAGAGGATTTGAATTACCAGTACTAATAAGCACATCTGTCCTATCATTAGTTCCCCCATTCTAAATGAGTTCACTTTAAAAAAATTGACGCTTGAATCTTTTGGTTTATAACATCAAAGATTCGATACAGGTGGGAGTTGAATGTTTTGGTGAGACCAAGACACCTGCTATCTCAAAATTTACATAACACTTCTTCCATACAAGACACTGCAAATGCAGCAGAAAGCACATGTATAAACAGAGAGCTTTTTACCGTGATTCTAAAATCTTATTGGTTAGCAAGATCATGTACTGTGAAGGTAAAAGACTGGCCACATTACATTTAATCTGTACAATGGCAAGTATGCAGCCCATTTCGGTGCTCTACCATACATTATCAACCTCCAATGCATATGCTGTACCATTTTTTTTTATACATATTCTTCATTTCCCACATTAGTGGGGTACCATCAAGAACAGATGACAGCCTTAGAGAAGAAAATCCTCGCTTGGCCACCTTCTCTGTTCCTTCTTTCGTTTAAAGAAAAAGAAGGGGATGATGTCCAGCCCCCTGCTCCCACCCCTTTTAGCTGCCTTCTACAACACACCGGGAATACATGGGCAGCATTCTTTCTCCCCTATTCCTCCACTGAAAAGAACTATGAAATAAAACTGTGGCTGAATGTCTGACTGCTATTTGCCAACAGTGCATATATATATATATATATATATATAATGTACATTATTTCCAATGTCCCACTGATGTCACACCACATCACTATCCAGTGTATGCTTCACATCCTTCTCCATGCTTAGATCCTGAAAACTCAAAGCCTATTTCACTCAATCTTTATATATTTCATCCTTGGTCTCCCACTTCTCCTTGCACCCTCCACTTTTGATGCATGTACCCTCTTTGTCAGTTCTATCTTCACTCACTTTCCCCATATGTCCAAAACATTATAGTACACCTTCTGTTGCTCTCTTTAACATATTCCTCTAAGTACCTTTCTCTTATCTATTTTTCTTACTTGATCAGCCCTCCTCATATCACATATTGTTTTTGAGCATTTTATTTCCTGCATATCCACCCTCTTCTTATCTCAGGCCTATACCTCACAGCCATACAGCACCATCAAACATACCCCTCTTTGCCCTTGATAAAGACTCATCACTATTTATGAAAGTACATGTATGAATACAGGATATGCAGTAGTAAGTGAGCTAATACTAATTCTATGGCCATAAGATAGCATAATTCCCCCTGTTGAGGCAGTGAGGTTGGCAGGTGGAGGGAACAACATCAAGGAGGAAAGCCTCATACCTACATTAAGTAAATGACACATCACTATCTATGGTTAATACTTACATATATTTTTCATATATTTAGACTATCTATCTATATCTCTGATGCTTTTTGCAATTGCAATTCCCTCAAAGGGGTGGCCACAGCAATGTCTCCATAATAAAGAACTCCAGTCCCACTTCTTAGCCTTTATGCCTCACCCTTAACAGGCCACTGGCAGAGGGCAAGTTTAGTTCAGTGTTTGCAGAGGCTCCTACCTATTGTTCCTAATGACTTCTTCTATCTAATGCTCCTACCTACTATTTCTACAAAATGTTTCTACCTAATAATCCTGCCTAAACGTTCCTAACTACTTTTTCTACTTATTGCTCTTACCATTTTACCAAAAGGGAGTGCTAGCAGGAAAATCTAGTTGTGAAGAATGAGCTGCGTGAGTTAAGTGTTGTTAAGTATAACATACATGACAAGGAGGGATTGTGTTTACATAAACATATACACTTCAAGAATTACCAACTTGTAGTCTCTGTAACAGACACCTATAGTGACCAAGAGACACTATGTATCCATAAAAATGTCACAATATTAGTGAATTGTACAAAATAAGCCCATGAAAATTAATGCTTGTGTGAAGACTCCCAGTGCCCTCTACACAAGTCTTCTTATGCCCTTTCTAATCTATGTTTAATGTAAGTTGTAAAGGGTTCTTAAACAGCTCCTTATCCATAGTCACAAATACAATTCTATTGACTACTAGATACTCAGCCTCCATTACAATTCTCTTGACATAGTATTGTGGTGATAGGTTTGGTGCTACGCTGACCTTCAAATCCCTGGTGCACAACAATTCACTACTCTCCTATTAGGTTATGACAGTCCTATATGTGCAAACTTTCATACAGTAAAGAACAATGTAACATAACTATAATTCTGATATATTCTTGCTTTAAAAAAAATTGGCTACTTAACTTACCTCATATTCAACATCACATTCCTCTTCCTCTTCCTCTTCACACCATTCTTCCTCTTCAAAACTTGGCCAGAACCAGGATTCAATTGGTTCTGTTAGGTTCTTTTTTGGAAAAGCATCAATACAATATTAGTAAGATTTAATATAAATACTACAGAGTCTGAAGGGAAGGGTATAGGTAGTAAATAACTTGAAATAATTTGTTCACCCCTGCATGCATCTGCTTACCCTATTCCTTCATTCTATGTAAAATTCAGTCACCAAAAGTTTAGTGCAAAGCACAATTTTGTGCACTTTTTATAAACACCCTTTTAAATTTCTTCACTTCTTCATTTTTCTTAACACCTCTACTGCCAATGTATCACCTACACAGAACATCTTAAAATTTTTCTCCATCCTAACACTCATATTCTACCGCAAGTCAAAAATTCCCTCCATTATTTCTTTTATTATCCCTTCTACAATGCATATAACATCAGGTCTATGACATCATAGTATTCTTTCGTTCTCCAATATAATTATCCATTAGGTTAAGCGATTCTTAAAAATCAAGCCTTCTTCCATTCACAAAAAATCAAAAACTACATCAACCAGCTTTCCTATAATGATACAATTAACTTCCATTATGATGAATTAATTCCAGGAATGGCTTAACCTGAAAAGTGTTTTTAAGGGGAGCTTTCTGGTAGAAGAGACTGGGACCAATTTTTTCACCATATCAATACAAAATCTCATTTGTTTCTCCAACTGCAAATAATTGGGAGAAGGTTTTTAAGTGTTATAACAAAGTAAATCTTCCTTTAATTGCATAAGATGAAACAAAAGATAAATAGTTAAAAGTAAAAAACACTAGTTGTGTTGGACAAGTGGGGATGAAATTAGTTTGTAATTTATCTGCAAAAGCCTATTAACATATTTCAACAGATGGCATAGGCAAACAAATGCCCTAATGAAGGCTATCTCATCCAGGGGGAAGCAATGCTGCTTCCTGTGGGGAGGGGTAGTCCCAGAAATGGATGAAGGCAAGCAAGCATGAATATGTACATGTGTACATATGTATATGTTCATTCACACTCAGTCCGTAGCTGTCATGTGTAATGCACCGAAACCACAGCTACCTTTCCATATCCAGGCCCCACAAAACTTTCCATGGTTTACCCCTGATGCTTCACATCCCCTTGTTCAATCCAGTGACAGCACATCGACCCCAGTATACCACATCATTCCAATTCACTCTATTCCTTGCACGCCTTTCACCCTCCAGTATGTTCAAGCCCCAATTGCCCAAAAGCTTTTTCACTCCATCCTTCCACCTCCAATTTGGTCTCCCGCTTCTCCTTGTTCCCTCCACCTCTGACACATATATCCTCTT
>JAUUDZ010012669.1:0-11528 GCA_032361705.1 Panulirus versicolor | reverse complement strand
ACTTTCGTGTAATAATCACATCATCAGGGGAGACACAAGAGAGAAATATAACAGTCAGTTGATATACATCGAAGAGAAGAAGCTAGGACGCCATTTGGTAAACATGTGATTGTCCAAAACATATGAGATGAATTAGTGGCAAAAAGATCATCATTTCTGATAACCTTTTCCCTCTATAAAAGATGGAAAATGGCAGATACATCATCGATATTATGTGTGATATTTGATAGAATATCTTTGTGTCAAATTTCATAAACCGTAGCTGAAATATGGACAGGTAAAGACTACAGTGAAAAGAATTCTAGACATTTGACCCTTAAAGAATGTCAAAAAATGGCCAAACCAAACACTTTATATACGCATTGCTCGCCATGTTCGACACTCACCATCACTCAGTGACATCTTCACTATCATCCATCATGTTTGTTATCACTCACCACCACTTTATCACTGCTCACGATCATGTTGAATATGATTCTTCAATACGTTTTCTATCACTGCCTATCATGCAAACACGAAGATAAATCTGACCATCCATCTTTAGAACACCAAGTTTAGTAACCTAATTATGAATAGCAACATGGCCCAGAACCCCAACTCACTCAGGGGAACCAAAGTGATGAAAGTTGTGACTCTCATACCACGAATTGCATTGATCTCACCACCGCTTCACTATCTAAGAGACTAGCAGTGCACCAAGGAGAGAGCTTGCTCCTCAGCGCTCCAACAGCTCTTCAGGAACCCGACATGTGAAGGCTGACAAACAGGAAAGTCATCAATACCAAACATGACATTAAGAAAATTGATGATTATGGAAGACGTCTTCCTGCATGAATTCTCTTTCACTTAACGGGTGAACTCATGTATTACTCTCAGCCTTAACAGCTAGCTAGCTGCTGCCAGTCAAAGGCAGATCGAGTGCCTGCGAAGTACCCCGGCAGCCGACAGCAAAACACCATTCACTGAAGCAATGCTAGTTTTGCGTCCGCCTTACGCAACAATAGACCCAGCTTTGTCTTCTATATCCATTTTGTCTCTCTAATCAAAAACCCTGCTTCAATTCAATAAGTTTTCACTTTTTTAGACATTTCAAACGAGAGAACTTCACGGCAGAGGGGGTTGCTGGCCTAATGACCTTCGTCATAAGGTCGCTGGCCGTTAAACCCAGTAAATTGACCATACAACCCTCATATCAACGGCCATATTTGCAGTGGAAGCACATATGGTTCCAGCATTATCTTGAACATCTGAAGAGGATGTTCAAGCTTTCTTCGACTAGTGGTCATACATTGACGTTGGCGACCTTATTGACCCTTGTGGTTGGCAAACCTAATATTAACCCGTTCAACTAACCTCATCACTCATCCGCCCACCGAGTTGAAGACACCTTCAGATATAGAGGAGGATTAGAAGCTGACACATTTTCTACTGAAGGTTGGACAAAGCTCCTCAGATACTGCAGTAGGATTTCATCTATTCATTACGGTGACGCTTTTAAGATAAAAAAGGAATTTAGGAATGTTGATCTTCAGTCTCCCACAAGAGATTAAAGCTCCCAGAAATGAGCAAACTAAACAGGACTTTCAACAAGACGTGTAGCAGTGGGATTCTGTCTGATGGCAGACTTTTAAAGATTATTGAAATGAATTAATGAATATTTGCTCGAAACGGTGTCAATGAGAAATGAATATCTTGGAAGACCATGATGTTGATGTTCTCTCACATCCTCCACCAGGAAGCGGCCTTCTGGTAGTCCTGGTGGACGAGAATGATAAGCCATAGTCAGGCTAGGCTCTGATGGTCTGATGGGCGAAGGTGAGGTCCTGGTGGATGAGGTCAGGTGAGGTCCTGGTGGATGAAGATGACAAGCTATAGTCAGGTGAGGTCCTGGTGGATGAGGATGACAAGCTATGGACAGGTGAGGTCCTGGTGGATGAGGATGACAAGCTATGGTCAGGTGAGGTCCT
Organism: Panulirus versicolor; assembly: GCA_032361705.1. Lineage (NCBI taxonomy): Eukaryota > Metazoa > Arthropoda > Malacostraca > Decapoda > Palinuridae > Panulirus > Panulirus versicolor. The sequence goes on along the minus strand of JAUUDZ010012669.1, from coordinate 9,561 downwards.
GGTGGATGAGGATGACAACCTATGGACAGGTGAGGTCCTGGTGGATGAGGATGACAAGCTATGGTCAGGTGAGGTCCTAGTGGATAAGGATGACAAGCTATGGTCAGGTGAGGTCCTGGTGGATGAGGATGACAAGCTATGGTCAGGTGAGGTCCTAGTGGATAAGGATGACAAGTTATGGTCAGGTGAGGTCCTGGTGGACGAGGGGGATGAATGACAGGAGCTGATGATAGACAGATCTTTAGAGAACGAGTAACCTTCTAAAACGTCGTCCAAATGGACAGAAGTTGCAATAAAATCGTCAGTGTTGAGAGCGATGGTGCTAATTTGCTCAAAGAACTGGATGAAACTAGATCTCAATGACTAGAGAAAAAATTATAATGGGCACTGAAGGAGAATTTCCAAGGTCCTAAAGAACAGTCAAGTCGTCAGTGATATTGTAATAGTCCCGGGATGAACGTACGAACTGGTGTCATCGACGAGCACAATATGCCAGATGTTGGGAAAAAGATATCCAAAGAAATGTATTTAACTGTCTGGATTGGTACATACTAGTTGAGGCAAGAAATGTCAAGCCACTGAATTGCCCGAGAGTGATGCAGAACGAAAGGTAATGTGCGTCCTACACGAAACATAATACAGTATTTCACGAACATGATCAGGACAAAAAAAAAAACTTTCGTGTCCTTTACTCAGAGCATCAATGCCCCTCACATAATAACTCATTGTCCATGCAACATCTCACAGTCCTTCGAGCAAAGGTCATTGTCTTGGGGTAAAGCATCAGTGTCCTTTACACAATAGGCATGAAACTGAACCTCCTTCAGCCAGCATCAAGATGAGATATTAAAGAGAAATCATTCTAAGAGGCTGGTTCTTTTCACCTTCAACCTCTGACCCTCACTCGAATGTAAAGGTCAGAATTGTAAACCAAGAGACGAATGCCACCGTCCGTGGCCAAGATATGCTGCTCCTCCCATGTTCTATGTTGCTAATAACGGCCACTCAGATTATCCGTTCATGTAAAGATATTCGTCCTTTTTACACTAGAAGAGTCTTTAAGCCTGACAGTTCTCACAACAGCATCCTAAATCTTTGCTTACACAGACGTAAGACTGCTACTGGTAACAATGCTTTTATGCTTTGACCCTCAATTACTGATACAGTTTGTCACCTGTGAAGACTCATAAAGCAAATGACTAATGACTGATACCTATGTCATGTCATATGTCACTGATGCAGCCAATGAAAGTGACAGTCATAATGATATATTTCCTTAAAGAGTACAGGTACTGGGTAAGTCTTTTACCTTTATCATTCCTAGTCAAGTGACTGGTAGAATTACCGTTCTCACCATACAATCACTTGTGTTCTAAGTTAATCTGACGGAATATGATCAAACTTTTAACGATCATTTCATGTGACAAAATGTTCTGTGGGTCATTTTGTTGAGTGTGTACCACACACCAGACTGACTAGCATGTGATGATGTGGAACATAACTTAGCGTAAACTGTAAGGGTTTCCTGTAGCTAATAGCAGGACAACCAATCCTTCCATAAGGCTCAAAAATGTGTTACATTCACAGCACTAAGGGTACTTACGTTGACCGGGGAACTGAATCTGGCGGATGACTCTAGCAACAGGCTGCTCCGCTATCTCTTCATGAGGCAAGCTGTCTTGTGGTGTCCCCAGCAGAGCCACCACCACCAGCAGCCACGACCATGACCTCATCTTCTGCTTCTGCTGCGCCTTACTGCTGGAGAGAATTAAGTGGGGGAAGTTAAATATGAGTCTAAATGAGATACGGTATTATACATATCTAATTTTCGTGAGTACCCATAAGACAAGAAAGAGGGAAAAAAAAGTTTGGTTTGAAACACAATCATAGACTTATGGAAAATGAAAGTAGTATGATACTATAGACTAATGTGATACTCTGTAGTGAGACCTCATCATGATTATGCACTGAAGGTCTGGGCACCGTATCACAGGATAGATATAAACTCTCGAGAAATCATGGAGGGGAGGATGACAAAAATGGTGTGTGGCATTAAAAATCTTCCCAAGAGAAGAGACCAAGAAAATGGGATTAACGTCCACTACAAAGACGAAGATAAAGGGTGATGTGATCAAAGTATACACATGTTTGAGGGGATTCAATCAAGGAAATATCAGTATGTTCCTCCCGTGTGCCCACATTCGGGAGAACTCGCAATAATGGCTTCAAACACAAAGTTCAGACGTGAAAGAGACACAGAAATGCATCTCCATGGAAACAGATTTGTCGATGAGTGGAGGAAGCTGTCTAATTTGGTAGTTAGTGCGAAAACAACTGAAAGTTTCAAGCTCAGATTGGTTGACGATGCGAGTGACAGTGAGAGTGTGTACAATTACCTTTCATTCTTATATCTTTACGTAAATGATGCAGGGAAATGCCGTATTTTTGCAATAGGGTTGAGGGATCGTCTTTTGTACACCAACAGACCGAGAACGTAAGATGTCTGGAGAGCATGAGAAAGAGTCGATTTTTTTTTTCTTTTCTATCTGATAAAAGATGGTGTATGTATTTCGATATACGTGTATTTGACGAAGGTTCTACGAAAAGCTGTTTCCGATGGATTCACATGTTTAATCCCTTGTCGATCTGCACCGCTTTGAAGATCATTCAAATTGTGTTTTTGCTCTTACTAAGAGAATTGCGACACTAAACATCTAGGCTAAAGAACACCACTGATAAAACACCAGAACAAATTGTCACTTTCCTAATAACTGTTTCCGTACAGCTTCACCTGTTTGGGGTCACGTGAGAGTATTTCCAAGAAGAAGAAATATGTTTGAAAGGCAAAGTTCCGTAAAAGAAAGAGAAAAAAAATCGGTGATGAGAAAGAGGTGAAAACTATCACCACTGTACTAACTCCCGCACTAGTATTCCAATTCCCGCGAGCAGATGTGCCTCTGGTGAACACAGGGACCGGAGAATGTCACCAGCATTCAGCAATGTAATATCGCCTCTTAGACCAACATGCTGCCATGGGCTATATACAGCCGTGTGAAGGTACTACCCTTACAACGCACTTGGGGGTGTGAATGGCAAAGCAGACTCCCTAACATTGTGTGCTGCATAAGTTACGTACGGGTGTCTGTAAAGCAACAGTAGTCACTATGTGCTTGGTGCTTAAGGTCTCTTTCATCCGTAATGTCACAGTGGTAATATTTTATACGTGTCCGAATTTAAGAAAAAAAAAAAGGTACGTAGGTGTGTATCATGTGGTCTGCTGACAACACAAACCTTTGGTCCCTGTGATTGTGATGCTGCTGCAAACTACGTACAAGAAACCTTAAGCATTAGTAGTGATAGCAGGATCATTAGTAGTGGCAGCAGGATCATTAGTAGTGGCAGCAGAATCATTAGTAGTGGCAGCAGAGTCATTAGTAGTGGCAGCAGGATCACTAGTAGTGGCAGCAGGATCATTAGCAAGGGCAGCAGGGTCATTAGTAGTGGCAGCAGGATCACTAGTGGCGGCAGCAGGATCTTTAGTAGTGGCAGCAGGATCATTAGTTAGGGCAGCATGGTCATTTGTAAGGGCAGTAGGGTCATTAGTAATAGGAGGATCATTAGTAGCAGCAGCAGGAGCATTAGTAGCAGCAGCAGGAGCATTATTAGTAGCGGGAGGATCTTTAGTATTAGCAGCAGGATCATTAGTAGAAGTAGCAGCATTAGTACCAGCAGAAGCATGAATAACGGTATCCTTATTAATGGTAATGGCAGTAGCATTAGTAGTAGTAGCATCATTAGTAGTAGCAGCAGAAACATTAGTAGTGGTATCAGCATTAGTAATATTAGCAGCAAAATCATCAGTAGTATTAATAGCATTAGTAGTAGCAGCAATATTAGGATTAGTGGCAGAATCATTAATAGTAGCAGCAGCATTAGTAGTAGCAGCATCGTTACTTATAGTAGCAGCATTAGTAGTGGATGTACTAGTGGATGTAGAAGCATTAGCAGTAACTGTACTAGCATTAGTAGCAGCATTAGTAACAGTAACAGCATTAGTAGTAACAGCATTATCACTAATCAGCATTAGTAGTATTAAGAGCAGAATTATAGTAGTAGTAGCAACATTGAAATTGGTAGTTCAAAAAGATGATTTTGTACTTAAACCCTTATAGCCCTAGAAGCGTTTTGTCAATGAAGAAGACGGTTAGTAGCAGAATAAGAATCATTCGTAGTAGTAGCAGCATTAGTAGTAGCATCAGCAGCATTAGTAGTGTAACAGGAAAATCATTAGAAGTAGCAGCAGAATTATTAGTAGTAATAGCATAACCATCAGTGATAGGAGCAGATGAATCATCAGCAGCAGTATCAGCATTAGTAGTGGCAGCAGCATTAGTAGTAGTAGCAGCATTGTTAATAGCAGCAGATTACTAGTCGTAACAACATTGCTAGTAGTAGCAACATTAGTAATAATAGCAGCATTAGTAGTAGTGGTGTTGGCGGTGAAAGTGGCACGAAGAGCCATTAACTGTGGCTTTATTAGTCCCAATAATACCGGAATAATGACCATGAGTTTTCATGGTAGCAGCGTTAGTTGTAGTGGAAATATCGATGATTAAGGAAAATGAGGGAATGATAATAATACACATAGATCTCATTAGCTAACGATTCGTAAGGTGACTATATTGATTTTCGTTTGCATTTTCTTTTTTTCTGAAGATAACGTAAAGCCTCCAAGGTTAGTGAGCGCTCATTCAAATTTCTCAGGCGGCGCGCCGGTCAGTGCAAGGGGTCGCCCGGTCACTCTCACTCGTTGCCCCAGTTTAAACAGTGTTTACATTCGGCTGGGGAATATAGCTGTCGTGCGTAATTTGCTCTTGATAACCCACATGTTCTGCTGGAGTATCGGTGTACTGTGTCCTCTTGCGGTGAAAAACGAGCCAATGAAGCTTCTGGTGCACCACCCTCAAGTAAACAAGATAGAGATGCATAACATCATGTAGGTGGTGTAGGGAATCGACTCCTGTATCCATCGGGTCTTATGCGTCGCACACAACAACACTGCACATCTTGAGGGAAGCGCCAATCCCTTCCTTAATTACAAGGCTACACAAATCTGCCGAGAAACCGAAGGACCATGTACAGTACATAGGGAGAGCACATGTGGTCTTGGAATGATCTTCAGTACCTAAAAGAGGTGTTCAAGATTTCTTTTGGGTGGTGGCCATGAACCTTAACCAATGAGCCAACTGCCGAAAAAACTCAGGGCAGAAGGACAGCAGAAGAGCAACACTCTCTTCCTCCGAAGCAGCAGCTCGTGATCCTCTCGCCAGCCACAATCCTTGCCATTAACGACTCGATGTCGAAACCAAACCTCCTACCGGACTTGCTGGTGTTCTGGCAAATTTCAGTTCAGCTGTGGAAGATACAAATGAAAGCCTACCTTTCTTAACCTCCGCACCAAAACCTGGAAGCTCTTAAAACAATGTGGTGAACTCTCAGGGCATCTGAGACTCGACAGGCAATACTGCTACTAAGCAGCCAGATAATGTCATGGTTTAGTGACCAAGCCTGATTTTCTGTTTTACGCACAGCACTGCTCTCCTGTGTGAGAGATTACCAGTAAGTGCAAAAAGGAAATTATTTCTGTAAATAAGATAATGAAAAAACTGTTTCGCTATAATTAAGGTCAATTCTGACCGAAACCAAACTTTTCCTACAAGAGCTGAAATGGAAAGTTAACGAATCCGAAGATTATCGAGATGTTCCTGAACGCATCCTCGTAAACTTACAAGAGTTTCCTATACTATATTAGTAGTAGTACCAACAGTCGCAATAGTAGTAATTGCTATTTTTCTAGTAGTAATGGTGGCTATAAAGGAGTAACGGGTGAGAGTAGTTGGGATAGTGCTAATGGTAATAGCAGCGGTAACAGCTGTTGTTGTCGTTTTTGTCGTTGTTGTTGTGGAAGGAGATGAACTTGATGCAGAGATGGCAGTAGCAGTACCGGAAGAAGCAGCACCGCCATTCTCATATCACACTACATCAACTGAGCATGAAGACTGCAGATGACGGTCAGGCACCTGGATCGTTACTTTATGGTATTGATGTCTCCGAGGCCCTGCCTCACATCCCATTCCTCGTCTCTTGTACCGGACATTCTTCACTTTTGGCTACACCTGACTACGCTCCACCCTGTCTCACATCCTATTCCTCTCCCTTTATATCCTACACTCTACACCTTTGAGTATGACTACGCTCCACCGGCCTCACATCCTATATTACTTCTACTGCATAACACTTTACACCTTTGGATAGACCTGACTGCAACGCCAGCTACATGACTACATTATCTACTATATCTGAGCTAGACCTGGGTAAGCTGGCGATTACAACTAAGTAAACTATCGGACACACTTGACTACATTGTCCAATATACTTTAGTGGACCGCCGGCTACGCCAAAACACATTTTGTCGGATACATCGTATTTTACAGTCAGCCACACCTCATTACACTTCAGGCACTGTCGGAAACACATTCAGGTACACCATGGTATATTCTCGGCATTGCCTATGGACACTAAAGATCACACCTCAACACAGATTCGGCTGAACTTCAGGACATCGTCATTGTCAACCAACCTTACATACAACTACACCCAAGTACATATCGACTACGCTTGGCCATAGCTCACAACACTATAACATGCATTACCTATACACGCCGTCAGCTACATTTTAGGGTAGTGGTCAGCGTTACTGACCATGAGTCAGCATGGGCAAATCCCAGGGTCGGACCCTCAGGGATTCGAATGCTGAGAGTGGCAGTCAGTTCCGCCTACACCCAACCCTGTTGTTCATCCTCCCCTATGAGCTGGTCGATAATGGGTATCTTGCTTGGGCTGAGTTGCGAGTGCATGCAAGAGTAGACATATTACATACATACAAGAATAAGAGACGGTGCAACACCGAGTATAAAACTCTCTTCCTTTAACATACAAGTAGTAATCATCTACGGATACTGACAGCTACACTACAGCACACCCTACAGACAAACCATTGGGATATGTCAGCAACATGTAGGTGTAATGTCGTTACACCACAATATCCTGTTAACTAGTGTAGTATACTCTTAGCTACACCTCTGTATATCATCGACAACATCCTCGGCCACGGTCGAGGATGGCCTCAGCCATGGTTGATTACAGCTCAGCGCACTCAAGGCAACTTTTCAATACACTCATATTTACAGCTTAGTACACTTGACTGCACTCCAGTATACCTCTACATCCTAGCAGACTACTGCACCAGTACATTCTCACAGATTGCTATACCTATGAACTCTCATAACTAAGAATCCCCGGTAAAACTGTCGACCTTAAATAACCAACTCTGACTAGTACATCAGACTTGCGTGTTCAAAGTCACAACTCCATCATTGTGTTCCCAAGGCAAGAAGATCACAAAATATCATTATGAGACCGAGAGTCCCTGTAAAAATTTGTTTGTCGTACCTCTTCCTGTCAGTACGAACGTCACCTTGGCTCTCGCGAACAATCTGCTCCCGAGGTATCCAGAGACACAAGAACCTCATCCAAGACGCATCAGAAGATCCGTCTTCCCGGTATCTACGCGGTGCTCATACCCTTTTAACGATACTGCAAGATCGTGCAACTCCCATCGCATCCGAAGGCACAGCGCTAGCCATATATGGAGGCATCGCTTCCATGTGTTCACGAGCAAACGCCACATTGTCCATAAGCAACATACTTTGCTTCTGCACCCAGTAGTAAAGGGAGCAAAACATCCGGAACCTTACGTTACGTATACCCGGACCTTCGCGACCGGTAAACAACAGAACATGAGCAGCGAACAACCAGTGATGGAGTTCAAGGACGATGCGGGCACCGGCAGCCATTCTATAAGGCCAGGAGCGGGAAAACCCTTGTCTTCCGTCCTTCAGACACAATTAGGAGAGTTAGCACCACTAGGGCTATGGGTACCGCCTGAGGCAACACCACTACTTCCAAAGTCGCTCATCCAGCATGTGTCTATAAGAGATCCGTATATACGTGTTGGGTACTTCCTTTAATGGGTATTCTTTCGTAGACACGCATTCTCATTTCGTTTTCTTTCACCATAATCGTTTCCCTTTCGAGGATAAGACCAACAATATAACTGTGTGAGAGTAACATACTCCCAGTATGCTTACAACACATAAAGTGATGAATAGTTATCTTTTTTTCCGGTTGCTAACGGGAAAAATATTTCCCTTCAGATAAAGTCTTTATCACATCACCCACCGAGAAGTCTAGCCTTATAGCGGGACCCATGACTTGGGCCCATCTCTGACATGTAGAAAGGGCCTTAGATACGAGTTGGATAGAGAGGCGGTCGCTACGGTCTTGCCCTGGTGACCATTGGTTTGTATTCGGGCTTAATTTCAGTCGTCACTGTGTTACAAGACACTTTCTCCTCCCAGTTTGTATTACATTGCAGCATCATGTTGACCAGCGGCCAGAGATCTATTAAAGTGAAGCAGTTTCAAAGCCTTAACATATGATTCCAACAATTTCCTCTAAATAAGCTCCCGCAGGAATGCGGATTCTCTTTCCCTTTGGGCTGAGCTGTATTTATAGCAAAGGGCACACGAGTCAGACAAACACCGCTTGGAATACTATGAAAAATCCAATGAAAGATATAAAGGGAAGAGATACCCGAAAACACCTCCCGAATACACTGAATAACTGGGCAAGATGAGAGTAAGGCCTCAAGGTCTTTGCAACCAGAATATGTATATAACTAGACACAAACACAAGCACATGCGTACTCACGGGAGCAACTCTGTAGGTAACCTCTCTTGGCGTGGTCCAGCACACCACTGGAGCTCACTCGCCCTTGTAACCCTTCCCTCATCCGTCCCAGTTGCCAGCTTTTGCCGGCTGAACCCAGAGCGTTGAACAGATCCAGATTATTACCATCTCATTTTGGTAGGATAAGATACGTACCGACAATATTGTTCGTCTTTTTTCCATTTTCTTAATTCATAGCTGAGGGTGGGCCTCCTGCCCTACAAGACAGTAGCATTAACTCCAACTCGTACTTACGCGTCGCTCAACTGGGTAAGCAACTACTGTCATTTTTCCCTCAGTTTCTGGCTATTGTACGAGACGGTGGCGGTTCCCTGACACCCCAAGGTGCTTCTCATTCCGCTAAGGGAGGCATTCCGTATCAGTGCTACCGTGGAAAGGTTATTCATTCGTCTGATCCTTTCTCTCCTAGCAGGTGCGACCCAGCCTTGACCCCTTGTCAGAGGTTATTCGGTCTTGCCCACCGTCATAGGTGAGTCAGCCTTGAAAAGGCGGCTTGGCGAGAACCAAACTTTGTCCACCACCAGGTGTGACCTAGTCTCGCCTGCCGCTGCGCGTGACCCAGCTCTGACCCACCCTTGACCACCATCAAAGGCGATCTCACCATGACCCGCACAGCCAGACACACTGTGTGATGCGCATTCTCCAAGTGGGTTACTCATCTATTGCATATTCGTGGTTTTTTTTCTACTC
>JAUUDZ010012659.1:0-11528 GCA_032361705.1 Panulirus versicolor | reverse complement strand
CAAACTTGTTCACCACATCCAGCATTACTGACGTAGTGCCAGGAACAAATGAAGAAAGGCATCTTTCAGAGAAATTGGTCCTGGAGTAATTATATACTGTAAAAACATAGGTACCTTGAAATAACAATCAATCCTTCTTGTATGAAGTGTTCCATCTTTTGTAATATATGTCAAGATGAAAATTACACTATACACAATGTTTTGTGAAAATAACAAATAATTACCTCATCTCCCATGCACATAATATGCTAACTATTCTTTTTTTCATGCACAAAAAAAAATCATAATAACATCTAACATGGCTTTATGAACTTCCAAAGCTAGCAATGAGTTTCTGAATATGCAATAAGCTATCTATCTATCCACCATCATTACTTTATTCCCAACTATACACCCTCCTCCCACCATATACAGTACTGTCCTCAACAATGTATATTTTTCATATCCAACATATCCACCATCTTCCATTCTTTTGAATTAAGGGTCCAAAACCTATACATATACAGCACTGCTGGGACTATTATACCATTAAACCTATCTATCTTTGCTCTCACTGACAGTGGCCTCTAGAACTACACAGGTCACAGAAGGTGCCTAATAGGGGTCACCTGCATTTACATTACTAAATGATTGAAATAAATGAGCCAAGTAAGGAATATTCATTCTCCTCAAAAGCTAAGGTTTAGGTGTCTCAATGTGTTTGGGTGTCATCAAGATAAGAAGAAAAAGTGAGATACATAATATGTTTGAGAGGAACCTGGATATTCTAGTTGTGACTGAAACAAAGCTCAATGGTAAGGGGAAAGAGTGGTCTGGGAAAGTCTTAGGAGAAAGTCAAGGATTAGTGTGAGGAGGAGGGTGAGATGTAAGGAATGAGTAGCGTTTCTGCTGATGGAGGATTTTTGAGAATATGAATGAAGATTGTAAAGAAGTGTGTTCCAGAGTGATGTGGGTAAAAATGAAAGGGGGATTACAACAGGTAGATGATCATTAGTGCTTATTGCACCTGGCCACAAAAAGGGTGAAAAAGAGACAAGTATTTTCAGAGCAGTTGAGATTGTGTGTTACTAGTTTTGAAGCAAGAGATCAGGTATTAGTGTTGGGTGACTTGATTGTGAGAGTTATGTGGCAGTTGAGGGTATAACCATGGCATGGGGTATTCAGTGATGTGAATGGAAATGGTGAACAGCTTGAGAAGTTATGTGCTGATAGAGGATAGATGATTAGGAATACCTGTTATAAAAAGTCATACATAAATCTATATGGAGTACAAAAAATGGCACAGGGGCTCCATTGGATTATGAACTAAGTGTCTCAAGATTTATCTGCAGAGATTGTGAGAAGAATAGCAAAAGGGAGGAGTAAATGACGTTAGGATAGTGAGTGAGGAATAAGAGACTTTACGGAAACAATGCTGGCATGTGTGAGAGAAGTGTGTGGTATGAAGGTGGAAGGTAAGCGGGTGAGAAAGGGTAGTGGGTGGCAAGATGAAGTTATGTAGCTAGTGAAAAAGAAAAGAGAGATTTATAGGTTTTACAGGGAAAGAGTGCAAGTGATTGGAGATGTACAAGAGAAAGTGGTGGGTGGTCAAGAGGAATGTGCAGGGGTCAAAAAGATGTGTAGTATGCAGAAGGTAGGGGTAGTGTGTGGCAAGATGAAGAAGTCAAGTAGCTAGTGGAAAAGAAACGAGAGATGTATGAGCTTTCCTTACAGGGAAAGAGTGCAAGTGGTTGGAGATGTACAAGAGAAAGTGGTGAGTGGTCATGTGGTCAAGAGGAAGGTGCAGGGCTTGAAAAAGATGTATGGTATGCAGAAGGTGGAGGGTAGGCAGGTGAGAAAGGGAAGTGAGGTAAGATGAAGAATTCAAGTAGCAAGTGGTAAAGAAATGAGAGACGTATGGGCCTTACTTACAGAGAAAGAGTGCGAGTGATTGGAGATGTACAAGAGAAAGTGGTGGGTGGCCAAGAGGAAGGTGCAGGGGTTGAAAAAGATGGCAAGTGAGAGATGAGGTGAGTGAGCATCAGCCAGCTTCAAGGAGAATAAAAAGATGTTTTGTAGGGATGGAAGTAGTGTGAAAAAACAAGGGTAAGTGTTAACATTGGGGAAGGGGTAAATGGATTGGTGATAACAAGCAGTGATGAGGTGAAGAGATGGAGCAAGTATATTGAAGGACTGTTGAATGGGTTTGATGACAGGGTGGCAGACGTAGGGTTGGATGGTATGGCATACAAAGGAAGAGAGTCATAGCAAGTCGTTTGAAGAGAGAAGTGGTGGTTAAACCCGTGCATTATATGAAATATGACAAGGAGGTTGGAGTGGAAGGGACTCCAGTTGAATTTCTTATGAAAGTGGTTGACAGTATGGCTGACTGTTTAGTTAGAATTGTCATTATATGTGCTGATCATGGTGAGGTGCCTGAGGATTGGCAGAATGCATGTATAGTGCTAATGCATAAAGGCAAGGGGGTACAAAGATGAGCATTTGAATTACAGAGGTATAAGTGTTGATTGTACCTGGTAAGTTGTTTGGGATAAAGGTGATTAAGAGGGTGAAGGCTTGCACGGTGGATCATATTAAGCAGGACCAGTGTGGCTTCGGGAGTGGTAATTGATGTATGAATCAGGTGCTTGCTTTGGAGAATGTGTACATGACATTTACAATTCTGGGGAAACCATGTAAAAAAGTTGATATAGATGCCATATGAAAGTTCTTATATATATCTGGTGTGGGAAGAAAGCTACTAGGAGCAGTTACAAGGTTTTGTCAAGAGTGTAAGGCATGTGTTTGAACAGGAAGAGAGAATGAGTGGTTCCAGGTGACAGCTGGTCTGTGGGAAGGGTGTCTGTTGTCACATGGCTGTTTAAACTGTTTATGGATGGGGTGGTGGCTTTTTAATGTTTATGGACAGGGTGGTAAGGGAGGTAAATACAAGGATCTTGGAGAGAGGGGTAAGTATGCAGTCTGTAGGGATAAGAGGGGTCTGGGAAGTAAATCAGTAGTTGTTTGCTGATGACAGCACTGGTGGCAGATATGAGTGAGAAACTTCAAAAGATGATGACTGAATGTGGGAGTGTATGAAAAGAGAAAGTTGAGAGTAAATTTGAATAAAATCAAGGTTATTAGGCTTAGCAGTGCAGAGAGAGAGAGGTTACACTAATACCACTACTGGTGTTCAGGATATATTTCTGGAAAATGGAGCCCTAAGAAAACAGCTCTCAATGGGGTCATTATACCAATGCATATATGGAGATGCTTAGTGGATGACATTACTTTTTACTTATGAGATACACACAATATTCAATATGAGGGTTATAGGTATCAATAAACACAGATTATTACAGTGACATATCTTTACTGGTTAATAAATAAAAAAATAAATAGTGTACAATATTGTATCATGAATGAATCATTCAATGAAGAGTGATGATTGTAGTAGAATAATGAAAGGCAGCATGTTGGTAAGACACAGTGGGTGGGTAGAAAGGAGGCGGGAGGCAGTGGATATCATGCGTCTCTGCTCTGGCTGAAGCTAATCCACCTCTGCATCACTGAAATTATGATTTACATGATGGTAATAAAAGGAACTGGTGATGATAGAGGTGATGGTGTTGTTGGTGAGAGAGATTCTGGTAAGCGGTTAGGAAGTGATGTGTCTACTGGCTTCTCTGTATTGCACTAACAGGGAGGAGCACTCAATGTTGACCGGATGTGAGCTTATGTATGTACAGTGCTTTGACTTGCCAAGCGTGGATAAAAAAAAAAGCTGCTTTCAGCTTATTGTGAGTGTTTGGAATAGTGACTTTTGACTTCTTATATGGATTTTCATAACTTTTCTCTAGTAAAATTAGAGCTACAATGAAGTGCTATAATGAAGCAGGGCTTTACAGGGTAGTGCTAACCTGGTATCAGAGTAGTTGGGGTGCTAGTCTCAATGGATAAACTTGGAAGAAGTGGAGTACTTTAGATATCAGTAACTTTAAAAAGCATCATAGGTGAGTAACAGGGTGGTTAGAGGGTAGGGTTCTGAAAGCATTGAGGAATGTGTGGAAGAGTGGTTGCTATCTGGGAGAGCAAAAATAAGTAAGTTTGAAGTTATTAGTAGTCCAATTGATGTATGGATGCAGGGCATAAGGAATTGATGAGAATGTATGGAGAAGGGTGAATGTGATGGAAATGAAATAAGAGAACAATATGCGGAGTGAGTTGAGTTGATTGAGTGAGTAATAATGGAGAGAGAGACATGCAGTAATAAGAATAGTATGGTTGAGAGAGTTGAAGATGGTGTGTTTAAATAGTTAGGACATATAGAGAAAATTGAGTGAAAATAGGTTGGCAAAGAGACTGTGTCAGAAGTGAAGGGAACAAAGAGAAGGGGTAGACCAACTTGGAGAATGAATGATTGTGAAAAAGTCTTTGAGTGCTCAGGGCCTAAACATGCAGAAGGGAGAAAGATGTGCACAAGAAAGTGAATTCAAGCAATGTGGTATTATATTAAAAGTGATGTGCTCTCAATGGACTGCACCAAGGAATATGAAGCAGCTCAGGAAAACCATGGAAATGTTTGTGAGGCCTGATTTTGGATAAGGGGGCTGTGGTTTCAGAGCATTACACATGATAGGTAGAAGATGGATGTGAGTGAGAGGTCTTTTCTTCACCTGATCCTGGCAGTATCTCGCCAATGAGGGAAACAGCAAACAAGTGTGAATGAGAAGAAAGACTCACATTTACATACTGCTAATAAATACCTAAACTTTGCTTTCATAACATAAAAATGTGTCAAATCTAATACAAAAACATTCATGATAACTACAATACTCTAAAATGGTAAAATATAGAACAAGCGCCTCACTGTTAAAAATGAATGAAAGCATTTCATTAACAGAATGTTGAATACTACTACTGCTCCTTTACCTGTCCTCAGGCTAACAAGCTGAGCACTTCATGGAAAGCTGAAATAAAAGCAAAAATCTGAAGAATTTAACACATACAACTGGTGATGCACAAACACCGTTTGATAAATTACACGTCATAAGGCTGATTTCCCTAAACCACAATAAGGAGGCACCACCTATATTTCTGCTCCAGTATAGACCTTCACTGTAATGCTGGGGTTGGTTAGATTACCTTGAATAGTTAAGTGGGATGAAAGGGAGGCATGGTCACACAATTAAACAGAAATTTCTTTTTTCTTTCAAAATATTTTCTCTACCAGAGGAAGTCCGAGCTTAAGTTTACAAGAAGCTTCTGTAAAAGGAAAGGAAACTGTTCAACTTGAACAAAATTTTCTTTCTCTTTTCTTTATGAACATATTAACCTACTCTGAGCACAAGTAATATCAACCTCTCCACATAAATCCATTACCTAGTTACCAGTTCAGGGCCATATTCTTTTCAAACTTCATATTTCATATTTCCCCATCAGAACTGGACATAAAGAAGACTATCATGGTGCATGCACCAACTTCTTGTAGTTATGTTCTAAGGAAAACATTAAGATAACTTGTAACATAAAATAATAAAAGCTATAACCAGTCCCTAAAATTCTTGTCATTAATATATCATAATTCTAGTATTCACCTGACTGGCCAAAACAGATAATAAAATACCAAAAGCTAACACCAATGAATCTGGGATAACTACAACTGATATACTGAAAGAAAAATTTTTCAAAGTAACTCCTCAATATAACCTTACTTCATAGAATAACCTATAAAAGCAGTATGATTCTAGGCTGTTACGATTAGAACAAATCAGTTCATCTGCCAAGGGTACAATTGGTACATTTGTCTTTTAACTTTTTTATGGTTCCAAACTGCATGCACTGCTCATCTACAGAAGGTCCTGTCATAGCACCCAACCATCCGCACTCAGCTGAGCCAAGAAATTAGTATACTTTAGGTGAAAAGCGGAATTCTTTTTTACCAAAATGAAGATTTTGTTATCAATCATCTTTTTTCATGCTTGTTCGATCTTTCCTGTGTTAGCAAGGAAGCCTCATTCACTCACTCTAACTCTCTACCTGTCATGTATAATGCACCAAAATCACACCCCTATACCAACAATGTGGCTCCACAGACCTTTCTTAAGTTCATCCTGATACTTTCATATACCCTTATTCAATCCATGGACAGCATATTACCACCTGCTTACCACATCACTCAAATTCACCTTATCCCATATCGCCTTACAATTCCACCATGTTTAGGCTCTAAACACTCAAAGTTTTTTGTTTCATCATTCCATCTCCTATTCAGTTTCCCCCTTCTCTTCTGACAGATATAACCACTTCAGTACATCCTCTTAGGCTTTCTCAACCCATTCTTCTTATTACCACAACTGTCTCTTACCCTATCATTTCTTTCTCAATGAACCCTCTTCATGCCACATAATGTCCTTATACATTTCAATTCCATCACATTCACCCTTTTCCATGCTCCCTCATCTAAAGCCCACACCTCACATCCATGCAACACAGCAGGACGAGTATACCATGAAACATTCTCACCTTTGCCCTCTTTTTCTACACATTCTTTAAAGTGCCCATGACCTATGCCCCCTTCCCCCAACCTACAGCTCACTTCTGCACCCATGGTTCCATCTACTGCCATGTCCATTCACAGGTACCTAAACTGTTCGTTGATTCTTGAGCTCTGTTAGGATGCCAGGCATCACAAGAACATGTGACAGCCTGTTGCATATCAACTCGGTGCATTTCTTATTAATTTCATTAACTTACAATGTTCTCTCTCAATACATACAAATAGATTTACACTGATTTACAATAATCAAATGGTGCAATACCATCTTTTGTTCCTTTAGATCTAAGATGACAATTTAAATAGAAATTTCAAGAGAAAACAAAACACAGCTTCATCACTGCCATCAGTCTGAGACAGCACTTTCAGCTGCCATGAATCAGTAAAAAAAAAAAGATTGGCCACTTGAACACAAAAAACAACATCACTGCAAATGCCTAAGAACATGGGAACAAAGTTTTTTTCATTTGTTGACCAAGTGGGTACTAAACTCAGATTGGTGGGCAGTGACCAAGTTATGTTTTGTTTCATCTTACACTTTCTATGTAAACTGTCTTTCTATATGTAAAGGCACAAAATAGAATACTGCACCATTACATTACTGCACATCAGTATAAAACTATATGTATGTGTGGTGTAGAGAACAATGCAAGTCAGTAAAGTGTAGAGAACATTGCAAGTCAGTAAAATAAAGAATAAAGAATATATGCAACAAAGTAATGTGCAACTAGCTGTCTTCTGTTTACTGGATGCCTAGCGACCCAGACCAAGGTCAAGAATTAACAGATTGTTCTGTTACATTCCAAACTCATTTTGATGGGTCCTTAGCTTACCAGACAAAATTTGCAATACTATGGACTTTTATGGAAATGTCTATAAGATCACAAACTTAGTTTGCTGGGGTCCAAAAGTTCCATTAAATGCCAAATTCTGATAAAATAAAGTCCATAAGAGCTGAGGTCTATCGCATCTGAATAAACCCACAATTAGTGGTAATTTCATTATGTGCACTCTTAATTACTTGGCACTTGAGCAAACAATTAGCCATCCACCAAATAATCCGAAGATGCAAGTATCAGTCATCTATCTATCTATATCTCTCATGCCTGCTCCCACCTGGAACTCCCTCAAGAGGATAGCCACAGCAATAGAGTCTCCATAACTATTAAAATCCAGTGCTGTTTCTTTGCCTTTTGGGCCTCACCCTTAACAGGCCACTGGTTGAGGGTAACTATAAAACAGTGTTAATTCCATGCCTGATCTCATATGCACTGAAAAATTTCCTTCATATAGCCAAAGATGCAGGCAATCATTTTCCTGAAATAAACATGCACAATATATATGTATGGATATAGTGAAAGGGCAAAAATTGGGTTTGGGGGTATGGCAAGACCTGAAGCAAAAATGTAGGTGGTGCTACCTAGTGGCTGTTTGAGGTAATGGTCCTTAAAAGATTGACACATAACAATAACTTTTGTAGATTAAGTTTCATTAAATGTTCAACAGTTTTCTACCAATTCTTCAACCTTTTCCACCAAGAAAAAATGAGAGCAATGGTACTACTCAACAAGCTGCTATAACACAGAAAAATCTTGCTGTGTCTGAAGAGGCTCCTACCTAATATTCCTCATGACTACTACTTTCTAATGCTCCTACATACTACTTGTACCTAATGTTTCTAACTAACAATCCTGCCTAAATGTTCCTACTTACTGCTTCTACCTACTGCTCCTACCATTTTGCCAAAAGGCAGGGTTAGCACATATTGCACACTGCAGGAAAATCTAGAGTTATGAAGAATGAGCTGTGTGAGTCAAGTGTTGTCAAGTGTTACATGTGACAAGGAGAGACTATATGTTGTGGACAGAATGCCAGTAGTCCACATGTTAGTGAGGCAGAAAGAAAAGACAGTTACCTGGGTCAGAGGAGGGCAACTTGACAACCACTAAAGTGCTGGCTCACTAAGCAGATGTCACTAACCCTCTTGATACCCAGACGGGTAGTACTGGTAATATACCTCCCTGGTCGTTGGCTGCCTACCAACTACTACCTTCAGAAAAATCTTGCTTTATACAAGAAAGGTTGTGCAAACCAGAAGCCAGACTATACTGACCAGAAAAACAGGAGTGTTGTGTGCTTGAACATCCCCATTGACTGCATCACCCTGTGAGCGCCAACAGTTGGTACCAAGTCATGTAAAGGTCCAAGAAAGCAAATAAGAGATAGGCCCAATCACATGATCCACACAAACCCCAAACACAAAAGATGCAAAAGAAATAATGAAAAACAATACTACCAGTACTAGTATGATCAAGGAAGAAAAGCCAGAAAATTTCTTTTAATATAACTATCATCCCACACTGACCCTGTTTAGCAATTAAGCATTGCAAAGATATATCAGAGACACTTTAATAATTCTGATATAAAGTAGTTTAATCAATTGAACTGGATGTGGGAATCTAAACAGAAACATTAATCTATTAACACATCTTTAACAAGAAGTAAAAAACTGACAGTACAATCTACAGCAAATGTAAAACTTTCCTCTAAATCCATGACATATTACATTTGGAATGTATAGTAAAACCTCACTTTATAATTCTGGAATGAGTGATTCTCACTCTGGTAACAATTCCTTGGCTGTCTTTACTTTCTCACATTAGCATCTATCCCCATTCCCTATTCCAGTATCTCCTTAACTCAAATTCTATTTTACTAACAGCTCTGTCCTTTCTTTTCACATTTCTAACAATGATCTCTACCATTTTGTAATTCAGTTTGTGCTTTTCCTATAACAAATAAACCTCTTGCATGCCTCAAGGACTCTGTCTCCAATTTCAATTTCATCTGTTCAAACTTAATGCCCACTAAGTTATCCTTCCCAACATTCATAATTCAAGTTGCTTAGATTTTTTTTGACCTTACAGTTTAAAGATATTCACACAAAATGAAGAAAAATCACTTGATATATATTTTCCATCCACTACTTTCACTATATTAACTTGCAGATGTTTTGTCGACATTTCAGCACAATGCACTAAAAAGTATAAGAGAAGGGCCTGAGTGATGAGTTGTAACTGCAAATTTTATTGTTTGTTTTCCCTACACCAAAATCTTGATTACCAATTATCATGGTCTCATATAAGAAATCTTTTCTTATATTAATCAATGTCAGTCACTGATAATTTTTTTTATACCAACAAAACTATAAAAGTTTGTTAAATTATCAGCAACACTACTCAGATGTAGTGTTTTCAAGGTCTGGCAAACGCTGGCAACACTGCCTCCACTTTTGCTGCAAAATTTCTCCCGGTCTCATCCTGATTAACTTTTGATGCTGAAAGTGTCAGTGTCCATAAAATAACTGAGGCTCATCTAATCCTCTTACACTAGTCAGCAGCCATTTAAGTTCCTTCCTAGAAAACCTAAATAAATGTGCTCTCATTAACGTGGCTGAAGGAGGACCAACTGTAGGGAGAAATCAATGCACACTGCCACCTCAGTCACCTCGGTTCACTGGTTTGATGTACGGCGTTGAAATCAAGGTATGAATATCAATGCATAAATATCCATTTAGAGCCATCACTCAGCTCACATAAATATCCATGTGGAGATGTAAAGGGATTAAGTCTTATCTCTCAACTATATTTGAGACTAATACTCTATTTCAACAATCTTATTTTTCCAAACTTGCTTACTGTTTTCCAAGTAGAGAGGGAACACCAGGAACAGAATGTAAAAAGGCCTCATTTGCTCACATCCTATCTCTAGCTGACCTTTGTGATGCACTGACACACAAAGCCCCCATCTACAGAGCTATCCCACAGACCTTTCCACAGTTTCACTTGACTACTTCATATACCGATTCAGCCCAATGACAGCAAATCATCCACTACCATTCCCTCTATCTCAAGCATAACACACATATTCTTTCAAGTTCTGGTCCCAATCACTTAAAGCATCTTTCAAATCATCTTTGGTCTCCCTTCTCTCCTTCTTCCCTCCACTTCCGACACATGTACCCCCTTAAGCATTCAAGCTTTCCTAACTCATCCCCTCCATATATCTAAACCATTCCAACAACACTTCTTCAGCTTTCTCAACCATACTCTTCATTCAATAACATCTATCTCATCCTATCGTTTGTTACTCTACCAACCCTCCTAACACAACATACTGTTTTCCAGCATCTAATTTCCACCACATCCACCCTCTTCCTTAAGGCAGCACCTCACATCAATACAAGATGGGCAGGACAACTATTCCATCATTTTTGCTATGAATGACTGAGATCTTTCTTTTTACACACTTCCTGATGCACCTAGGATGTCTGCCCCTTCACCAACGCTACATCTTACTTCAGCTCCCATGGTTCCATCTGCTACCATGTCCATTTCTATGTATATAAAACACTCCATTTTGGCCTGGTTCTCACCATTCAAACTCATGCTCCAACCGACCTGTTTTACTCCTCTGCTAAAAATATGATATTCACATGTGAAATACAACATACAGTATAATTTCATCAATTATGTGTAGAATACTTCAAACTGACACTGATGCTAATGCTTGGTAACACCTATTATTTCGTTTATTTTCTCATATTTTTCTCTGCATATGCAACTGATTACCAATCTATGCATTACCTACAGAAGAAGAATGTAATGAAAGTATACATGAAAAATACAATCAATGATATCTTTATGATGATTGTGTGTTGAATCATTTAAACCAAAGATAACTAATGCTCTGTAAGACTTCCAATCATATAATCTATTTTCTCCAACATTTTTCTGAATATATTTTCTTCACGGAAATAATGCAAATGACAGGGAGATGTATAACAGAAAGAGGCAGGTCAGGAGAAGGGTGCAAGAGGTGAAAAAGAAGGCAAATGAGAGTTGGAGTGAGTGAGTATCATCAAAATTTAGGGAGAATAAAAAGATGTTTTAGAAGATAAATAAAGTGCGTAAGACAAGGGAACAAATGGGAA
>JAUUDZ010012648.1:0-11529 GCA_032361705.1 Panulirus versicolor | reverse complement strand
GCCCGGCGATGTGGTGTGTGTCGACTCTCTCTCTCTCTCTCTCTCTCTCTCTCTCTCTCTCTCTCTCTCTCTCTCTCTCTCTCTCTCTCGTTTATACCCCCACCCTGCATCGTCTTTCTCTCCCACTCCCTTTTCACTCTACTCTGAATGACACATTTACCTTCCTGTCTCCTGTACTTTCGCATATGCTCGCGTGTTTACCCTTTCATATTTCATCACTCTTACGTTTCCTTTTCATCCTTTGCACCCGCCTTCGGGCTTCGCTACACTCACTTCCTGGCCTCGCTACAGTCGCTCACCTCCTGGCCTCTCTACACTCGCTCACCTCCTGACCTCGCTACACACGCTAACCTTTTGACCTCGCCACACATATTCACCTCCTGGCCTCGCCATACTCGATTCAGCTCCTAGCCTCCCAACACTCCTTCACCTCCTGGCCTCGCTACACTCTCTCATCATTTGGTTTCGATACACTCACGCGACGTCTGGCCTCGCTACACTGACTCACCACTTGGTTTGGCTAGATTTACTCACCTCCTGGCTTGGCTAGACCCTCTCACCATCTCGCTTCGCCTCACTCACCCACTCTTACACCACCTAGCCTCGTTCCTCTCACTCACCTCTTAGCCTCATTAAACTCATCTAGCCTCCTCACATTCACTCACCTTTTGGCGTCGCTACCCTCGCTTACAAGACATCATTTCATCATCTATTTACCAGTCTATTCTTGGTACTTTCCTTACTTATTCAGTTGTTTACTTTCTGTTGTATCTGCATGTCTCTCTTCCATCTTGTCTCCCACACTTGGCCTCCTCGCTAAGTGCCTATACTTTTCTCCCTCATTTTCTTTTTCTACGATGATTATAGGGGAAAGAAGATGATGATGTGGGTCTGGGGAGGGAATAGTCTGAATCGGAAGAGAAGGGTTGAAGTGTACACAGGTGTCTGTGTGGGAGTCTCTGGAAGCGTACTTTTGGTGCCTTATTGACATACCGCCGGCAGACTGGGGGTGTGTATGTTGCTTCCTGTTAGTTCGGGGAAAGGGGAATTAGCTAAGCTTAGGTGAGCATTGTTCATTATGGAAGACGATGAATGGTTGGAGCCTCTCTTAAGTGGTATGAGGCTCCGTGGGAATCGAGGGTGTTCCACGTTTGTCCCTTTCTCGGGTTGTCGCATATGTCGCTAAGTGTGTCTCCTCCTCCTCCTCCTCCTCCTCCTCCTCCCGTCTCGCACTCGCGTGCTACAGGACCAGTTCTTCGTGGCTGAGACACACAGAGACAGCTCACGTGAGCAGTGGCGGAAATATCACCCATAAAACAGCAACATCACAGCCGACGGAATAGGATAAGTGAGGAGAGGTGCTGGACGGAGAAGAGTTAGTGAGGCGAAAGACTCTTGGTTCCACTCTCGTTAAGAGAGACGTGGAGGAAGAGCCTCTCCAGACGAGGGTTTCCTCACTGAGGCGATTGAGGCTCCTCTAGAAATGGAATAGCAGCTCAGAAGAATAGCGACTGCAGCACCTTTCCCACACCCTTATGCGAAGCCTATTTTGCGATGATCAATATGTGGGATTTTCAGGATAGGGCGAAGGATTTGGTTGCCAAAAAAGTTTTGATTTTGCATTAACCTCTCCCAACTTTTATTCTCGCTCTCGTCCTCGTTGTCATACCCCCATCTGGTTTTCTGTTGTCGTCTGCCATTCATTGTTATGTATACTTCGTGGCATACGATATCGATTATGCCCATGGACCGCGGAAAAGCAACCGAGGGGCTTATCGTGAAGAGCTGGGTGTGACTGGGCGTCTATGAATCCCATTCTGTTCATTCGAAGTGTCGGTAAACTCCATGCGTTGGGGATGGCGGAGACACTCTTCAGGCACAGTACAAATATGAATACAAAAGTCTCGGTCTACACAAACATGTGAGCTCGTGCGGGGCATCTGACATTCAAATTCGGATGTTTCTCTACCCAACAATCCCAAAAGTACACCTAAGAGACCATTGGTAAGATATGAAACTAGTACATGCGGATATTACCATGATGATCATCTCGAACCTCTCTAACGATATGTTAATATTTCACTCTCATAAAACTGGTTCACGAAACCCGTGTCAGCAACTTCTGTCAGGGAGATATTCAGATATTCCTCTCGCAACGCGACTGTTGTGAGTGGGGGTCTGAGATGGAATATGCCTGAGGACTGGCCAGGCGAGAAGAAACTGGAGAGATTGAATAGATATTTCCAAAATGCTGAATGATTCCAACCATGAGACTGGTAATAGTCTTCTCAGGTTAGCGAGGCATTGAATATTATATTGGCAGGAAGTTGATCTTGTAAAGGAAGAAAATATCATACGAACGTTGGCAAAAGTTACAGTAGAACGGTGATCTCCCGACAGATATTGTGACGATGAAGGCGATCGATACATCTGATTTAACCGTGGCTGAACAAATACATTAAAGATATAGATCATCGGCGAATAAGCCTGTTTGAAAAAAGAAAAAAAGGAAAATGACGTGATATACACATATTTCAGCCGAGTATTCCACCCTCTTCCGTTCTGAAATCATCCCCGATTCTCATCTGGCGAGGATTCAACACCCTTTTTTTTTTTTTTCTTAAACACGATCACTCGTACAGTTGCTGTATACCTTAGTCATCTCTGCTCACTAACCTTAGCCAGCTGTGATTTCTACAGCAACTCCCACTCCTTTTATCATCATGAATCCTATGAATCACTGTCATCGAATAGCCATGCAGAGGTGTCACTTACAATCTACATGTTTACGAGGTCATCTTTTGGAGGACTTTTCCTCTGTACCTCCACACTCCCTGGAATACCCAGCGGGACTGCGGTTTTCAGGACCTTATTTGATCCTCCTATGCTGTATTTTTTTTTCTATCCCCGCCCATCCTCCACCTCCCTTCCCCTTTTACGCCCTTCCGCTCAGTCCTCTTTCCTCTAGCAACCAATTAAGTTGCCTCAATTTATGTTCAAAGCGCCACCTTGCCTGTCCTCCGCCGCCATGAGCCGCCCGCCCAGCCTCGCCTCGCCCCCCGCTCGCCCGTTTGTCTCACCGTCCATTAGCTGCACTAGTGTTCTTAGAACTCCGTCTCCTCTCTTCCCCCCTCCTCCCTGCAGGGGGGGGGGAAGACGTAGAGTACAAAAAAAATTAACAATTTTCGGAAAGGCTTGTGGGGGGCTGTCTGGAGGTTAGCCCGTGGAGCCAAGGCGGCTCTTCTCTAGACGAAATATCAGCGTCGGCTCGGTGTGTGTGTGTGTGACGTGACGTCACTTGTAGACCATTTGACAAAGTAAACCTAAAATTCCAAATGGAGGGGGAAAAAGGTACCAAAAGAGAACATAAGATGTAAATTATGATGACTCCTTTCAGCACTTTAATTCAGTTTTGCAGAATTTGTGGAGCACTAGAACCTTGCAGCTTTTCAGTGCTTTCTAGCATGAAAAAATATCTAGAAACAATCTCCTTTTCTCATACTTATTCATTGTTTCTTGCAAAAGCAATGTAGTGCCAGGAACAGACAAAGAATGGCTTCATTTGCTCACATCCACTCTTAGCTGTCATGTATAATGCATCAAAACCAGAACTCTCTATCCACAACCACACTCCACAGACATTCGCATGGTTTTCCCTGACTGCTTCACATACCGGATTCAGCCCACTAACACCACGATACCCTCTGTATACCACATCACTGCAGTTCACTCTATCCCATGCATGCTTCAAACCCTCAAGCATGTTCATGCTCCCAACACTCAAAACCTCTTTCACTTGACATAGGGCTAAATAATCTAGTACCCAAATTTGCAAATGACACAGAGATTGGCAGTGCTATAGTAGCTGTAAAAATAGGCTAAGATTACAAGAGGATCTAGATAAAATAACTGAATGGTCTAGTAAATGTCAAATGCCATTTAACATCAATAAATGTCAGCTGTTACAAGCAGAACATTTAAACAAAAAATCTGATTATGAACTGATGAGCCACAAGATAAAACACACACCCCTTGCGTGAGAGATCTAGGGGTCAAATTCTCCCCACAATGTAATGAAGCTGCCACGGAACAAACAAGATGTTAGAATTTATAAACACAAACTTTACATACAAAAGCAAGGATGTGATATTGCCACTATACCTAAGTCTAGTTAGACCACATCTCAAATACGCAATGCAGATTTAGGCAATGCACTTTCTTAAACTGGAAGCAGTGCAGTGAAGAGCAACTAAATTGATTCCATCCTTACATATCCAACCATAAGAGGAGAGACTGTAAGAATTAAACTTGTTTTCCCTAAGCAACAGGTGCCTCTGGGGAAAATTAATAGAATGTTTCAAAATGATTAAGGACTCAACAATGCTGATATTGAATATTTCTTTACAACAGCACTAGCATTACTGATGAGAGGAAATGGATTAAAATTTAAAGGGCAATGAGTTAATCTGGACTGTTTGACACATTTTTTTACCAACATTATTGATGCATAGAATAAGTTCCCAGAAAATGTTGTTCAGAACAACACCATTAATCAGGCTTGATCATCACTCGTCACACTCTGGCATTGCATAATTCAATTAACTAATCATCATAACGTCGTGGTATATCATGCTAGTTTCTCAACCACTGATCTCTCCCTGGCCATGTTGTGGTATC
The DNA here is from genome assembly GCA_032361705.1 of Panulirus versicolor. NCBI lineage: Eukaryota > Metazoa > Arthropoda > Malacostraca > Decapoda > Palinuridae > Panulirus > Panulirus versicolor. The sequence continues at coordinate 6,852 of JAUUDZ010012648.1, read as the reverse complement.
ATGCTAACACTGATTAATTCAAGTTGCCTGCTTTGAGTGAGTAATTAAGAATTACTGTATCATGCTTCAACATCGGGAATATCATAAGCATAGTAAGTCAAGAGGCTAGAGCTCAAGTTTATCCTAAGTAATGTCTTATAACAAAAAGGGAAAGGATGCATGTTATTGGTGATGGGATGCATGACATATTCATGTTCATTCTACTTTATGACTTTCATTCAGGCTTGTTAATCCTGCAAGGTATTTTTTCTATCTGTTTTCCTGCCGGCATGTGCTTACAAGAGTGCTATTTCTTTTTTGTTTGTTTGTTGTTTTGTTTGTTTGTTTGTTTTTTCTTTGCATTAAGAACAGACCACCTTGCTTGGACCTCAGGTCAAACAAGCATTTCTTGCACACATTCTAAGGCAAAACACCTACCATTCACCACAATGCTTCTCCCATGTTTGATGCTCTGTGCAAGCCACCACCCTTTAGATCACTACTTTTGGATACAACTTAACCAGATACACTCAACAAACTTATGTCTCTTCAAATTAAACATTCATTTTTATTCCAATTGCCTTTACACTCACTCAGTTCCTCCCAAATCAGTTACCTTTTTCCCTTACTCCTCTCAATACCAAGTGTATAAGAACTAACAATCACCATCCTCTCATAATCCATTATCACTTTTACACATATCAGTCTGGTGCTCACCTTTTTTATTCTTTCACAAATTCCCACAACTCCTTCAGCAAACATGCCACCCCTTCCACTGCACTTGATCACATATCAACCTCTGACTTTATCTCTAAGACATTTCCAAACCATTCTACCCTCTCCCCTCAGTCTAGGTGTCACTCATAGCTAGAACACCTAGATTTTTCTAAAACCTCAAACATATCACCAATCTCTTCCTTATCATCCATGCACATTCAGATATCTGAGAATGAACCTTTAAGGAGAATGAGTGCTCATCTCTTCTTTCCTTCTTCTGTATCAAATTTTAGAAACAGCAACTCAAGGAGAAAAAGTTTCCAGCCCCCTCGCCCATTCATATTTGTTCATTGTTTCCCCTGTTAGTTAGGAAGCACCAGGATATGACGAAAAGGCCTCATTCACTCACATGCATTCTATAGTTGTCATGTGTAATGCACCAAAGCTACAGCCCTGCTATCCACAACCAGGCCCACAGACCTTTCCGTGGTTCCCCACACCGCTTCATAAGCTCTGGTTCAGTCCCATGACTTCATATCTATCCATATATACCACATCACTTCAATTCACCCTATTCTGTGCATGCCATTCATCCTTATGCATTTCAGGCCCAAAGCACTCAAAATCTGTTTCATTCCATCACCAATTTGGTGTCCCCTTCTGCTTGTGACATCCACTTTTGACATGTATATCCTCTCTGTCAGCCTCTCCTCATTCATTCTCTCCAAGTGTCCAAACCATTATAGCACACCCTCTTCAACTCTCTAAACCATACTCTTCTTATTACAGCACCTCTTTCTTACCCTATCATTACTTATTCAATCACACTCTCCTCACACATGTTGTCCTCTAATATTTCATTTCCAACACATCCATCCTCTTCTGAACATTCTCATCTATAGCCTATATCTCACATCAATACAACATCACTAGGAATCCAAACTAACCAGTCAACAACACATTTTTATCCAAAATTTCTTGAGACTTTTTTCCATTGTTGTTATATAATTCATATATGATACTGAGACTCCTATATTTTTGGCAGTTCAATGGTACATGGTCAACAGTGCTATTGCAACTGCAGATGTTGCATACCAGGACAGGTCTTCTTTCCATTAAGTGACCATGGTTCAACACAGATCAATCCTCAGTCAACAAACAAGTGTCTTAAAATAGCAATTCCTGTTGAAAGAAAAATGTCATTTTTCAACACCTTTCTTTACCCACGACAGTTCTTTATCATTCTGGGCTTCCATGTCCCACCTAACCTGCCATTTAAATCTACGATAATTATTCAGTCTGTCCATAAAATTAATGTGAGGTATAACACTCATACATAGACTGTTTAATATAGCTGCTTTAGCCCTAGCAACTGCTGTTTCATCACTCTTAATACCAATAATTCATGTTCACCAGCAGAATTCTACACTCTTCTGCTTTAAAGGGATTCTTCTCATCTATTTTTGAATTTTCTGAACCATGGAATGCACTGGAGCATAGTATTATGTAGCTTGGAATCCACTCTGGGAACCGCTCAGTTACTTTAAGTGTACCCTGGAGACCATAAGATTTTGTAATGAATATGGAAAATTCTCCTGGTAATTTTTCTTAAATAGCTACAAGAAAACCTACAGCATCACATTTTGAGCCAACAGTAAATATCTCCTCTGTTTACATTAAGAGTATCATGCTGAAGGTATTTGCTTTTTTGTTATCAGAATTCAATGCTGGTTTAGGTTTTCATCCAATCCCTGCAAATTTTAAGCTCAGGAACCTCCAGAGGGGAAACAAAGCAAAACCTACTTCTTAAAAGTAAGTCTGTCCAAACCACTTTTATTGAATGTATTTTTTTGTTCTCTCATTAAAAGGAATGAAAAACTATGGTTATTCATCAAATACCTTAGTCCTCTCAGCAGCAAAAACATGCTTACATATAAGGTTCGATGGTGTATATTTAAGCCTAGAGATACTTGAAGCTAAGTTTTACATATCTCAAATCCACAGGAAGCTAGCTAAAATCTAAATAAAAAATTTAAAAATGAGAATCTGAATCCTCCAGTGCATATTCTTATACCAAGATTATGGACAACATCAACCATTATCAGGATGTTAATGGATCCCATGACAGATAATGAACATATTAAGGCTACAGGGGAGGACAAGTTGTCCTGAGGATCCTGAGCATATGTGGGATGCATGAAGGTGTAAGAGCAGGATGTCACCTGAAATTAAGAAATTTGATGGGTATTTCTACAAAAAAGAAAGGAAAATACATGTGAAGCAAGACAAAGGATACACAGAGTTATGAGGAAATCAGGATACAGGGTTCTGTGATGCAAATGGTTAACAAAAGACAGGGCATGGCAGTGGGGGCATAAAGAAGTAGGATAGTGCATTGAAAAAAATCTAGAAAAACCAGCAGATGCTATGGGATGTTGAGAAGAATATGTAAGCACCATCTTAATGAACAGTGAGAGAAGGCACATGAGATATTAACTTCTGAAGAGTATGAAGGTCGTAAAAAGTGTCAGGGTAACTTTGTGTTCTATCTATAATGAATTTACTAGTTTTACCTTTCAGAACAGGTCGAGCCCAATGCACTTCAGACACAAGTCCTTCATGTCCTGCTAAAATGGCATCAAGTAATACAGAAAGGATAACATCTGCAGTATCTGATGGTACTTTAAAAATTATGCTCCTTAGCCTCAGTTCTTTGTTCCCTGCATTTAGAGTATCTTGTAATTGTTCATTACTTTTCATGTAGGAAAATCTCCATAATCGAACAGAGGCATCTTTTGATCCACTGGCAAGCAGCAAACAACCGTCATCTGAAATATATGCATATGATGAACTGTTATGAAACAGAAGATACATAACTCCTGAGAAATTACTAATAGTAAACATGTATTGCTTTGGTACCATGAATTGTTCATATCATAAGAAAAAGGCACAATATTACAATAACTATCCTCTATTTCAACAAAGTATTCATTTCTCATTTCCTTTAACCTTTCTGAAACAATCCTCCTCTCACTTTCATACTGCCCTTACATTAGAAATAATGTTCAAGTTATCATTCAACAACAATACTTCCCCTCTTACCTTCTTTCATGAAATCTAGTGTCATAACCCAGTCTTCATGACCATTCAAAACAGCCACTGGGTAATAATGACCCAACTCACAGGCAGTCAAAATATGAATCTTGCAGTCATGTCCACCACAGACAAGTGCTGGATATTTTGCACCTTCTATGTCAAACAACTGTAGGCTCATTACAAATGTCCTTGCAGGAGGTGCAAAAGCATTAAGACACTCAAACTCTCCTGGAATGATTGTTTGTATAAGTAAAAAGGGCATATCTTTATATATATGACAGACTTGCCTTTAAACTATTTAAAATCATATCTAAAAGTGTAAAAGGCTCACCCTCATGTCTTTCTTCTTTATAAAGATGTTAATGTGAGCTGCTATACAAAGGAATGAAAACAGAAATAGACCATTGGGTCCTTACAAAGTTGCTTGTGAGTAAGGAAGAAATCAAAAGCTCAGAGATTACCGTAGTAAAAGCAAGAAAGCAAACAGATGAGGAGAAACATCTTTAACCTTTCTTTGTAACTGACTAGGCACTAATAATGATTGCGGTGGATTTAAAACAAAGTATTTGTCAAGTCTATTCTTAAATAAACCAATGGCATTGCTTTCAACTACCCTAACTAGTGAATCATTCCATATGTTAACAATCATGTTGAAAAAAATTGATTTGCTTCCTTCAAAGCAAAATGCTATTCACATCCATTCTCTAGATGTCATGTGCAATGCAGCAAAAACTACAGTTCCTAATTCACAAAAAGGTGCCACAAACCTTTCCAAAATTCACCTCAGATGTTTCACATGCCTTGGTTCAGTCCACTGACAGGGTATTGACTCCTGTATACTACATCATTCCAATTCACTCTATCCCATCCAATGCCTTTCATCCTTCTGCATTTTCAGGCCCTAATCACTTAAAATCTTTTTCATTTTTCCTTTCATCTCTAATTTGGTCTCCCCTTCTTGTTCCCTCCATTTCTGTCACACATATTCTCTCTATCAAACCTCTCCTCACTAATTCTCTCCATATTTCAGCACAAACTCTTCAGCTCTCTCAACCACACACATTTTATTACCACACCTCTTTCTTATCCTTTTATTACTTAATCAAACAATGCTACCTGTCCTCAAATATTTCACGTCCAACACCTCCACCTCCTCTGCACATCTGTATCTAAAGCCCATCCCCCACAACCATAAAACACTGTTGGTACTGCTATACCTTCAAACATACACATTTCTGCCCTCCCAAATAACTTTCCTTCCACATATTCCTCAATGTTCCCATTACCTTCACCACCTCATCCACCCAATGACTCATTTCTGCTTTATATATATCAAATCTACCGGACAGCTACAGGGATACACAAAGAAGGGCGACCAAACAGAAAGTACTTGGACAATGCTTTTACCTTCCAAATATGAAGAGAGATAAGCAAAGAAGTATTCAGTATCCTAATCATTCTAACCAAAATCAATCAGAAGACAGATTGATGGACATCCCTGACATAATATGGCCTTCGGCTTTTCCCTGGGGCATAGGAATTGTTGTTAAATATATAAAATAAGCTTGATAAGAATAAATGTTTTTTACTAAAGGAAAAACATACTAAAGATACAAATGCTCCCTGAAATACAAACTGAAATACATTATAAAAACTGCAGATTTACCTGTCAAAGGACAAACAAGCCAACTGGTGAGAGTGTCTACTATCACAGTGACAACTAATATCTTCTCTTTCCCATCTCTTGTCACAACTGTTGCATCAGCAAGAGGGACTGCATCTTCATGATCTAAAAGACAATATCAAAGTTTGGGTATTAAGTGATAACAGAAATAATAACAATATGGCAACTGTGAAAGGCTTTCTGCTTTATCAATATGGTCACTACATTTTAAATGGAGTGCAAAAGACTGAAACTTTTTTTATTAAAAGTCACATAAAAATATCAAAGTTATGATGTTTAAACAGGTAAAGGTATCAAATCATTAATCCCTTCCATATGAGACCCAATTAATAAAGTTTTGCCGATTTCTTTTAGGACCGAGCAAAGGGCCATGACAAACTTACTGATACAAAATAAAATGAGTCTTGGAGAAAGGGGGAGTATGCAGTCTGTAGAGAACAAGATGGCCTATGAAGCAAGCCAAATTTTTTTTGCTGATGATACAGCACTGGTGGCAGATTTGACTGTGAAACTGCAGAAGCTGGAGACTGAGATTGGAAGTGTGTGTGTGAAACAAAAAAGTTGAGAGTAACTGTGAATAAAAAAGTTATGTTCAGAGGAGCTGAGGGACAGGTTAGTTGGGCTGTAAATCTCCATGGAGAAAAACTGGAGGAAGTGAAGTATTTTAGCTACCTGAGAGTGGACATGGCAGAAAATGGAACCATAGAAATGGAAATAAGTCATAGAGTGGGTGAGGGGGCATATGTTCTGGGAGCAATGAAGAATGAGAGGAAAGAGATTATTATCTGGGAGGGTAAAAATGGGTATGTTTGGAGGTACAGTATTAATGACATTATCATAAGGATGTCAGGCATGGGCCTCACATCAATGAAATGTTTTATGACAATATGTGGTATGAGGTGGTTTTAACATGTTAGTAACAAAAGAGTAAGAGAGAGGAATGGTAATAAAATGAGTGTGGTTAAAGAGCTGAAGAGGGTGTGCTGAAATGTTCTGGACATAGAGACAGAATGAGTGAGGAAATGTTATCAAAGAGGACATATGAATTAAAAATGGAGAAAACAAGTGGGTAAGTTGTTGTTTGCCAATGATACAGCTATGGTGGCTGATATGTGTGAGAAACTGCAGGAACTGGTGACTGTGTTTGGAAAAGTGTATGAAAGGAGAAAGTTGGGAGTAAATGTGAATAAAAGCAAGGTAATTAGATTTAGCAGGGTTGAGGGACAAGTTAATTTGGATGTAAGTTTAAATGGAGAAAAATTGGAGGAAATGAAGTGTTTTAGATATCTGGGAGTGGACTTAGCAATGAATGGAACCAGAGAAGCGGAAGTGAGCCACAGAGTGGGGGAGGGGGCAAAGTTTCTAGGAGTGATGAA
>JAUUDZ010012637.1:437-10437 GCA_032361705.1 Panulirus versicolor | reverse complement strand
TCTTGAGCTCTGAACACCTAACTTGTATAGCCTCCTGTCCGGGTGTACCTCATAGCAGTGACGTAAGATTTTTGCTGTTGACACCTGTGATGTGTTCCTTGAAGTCACTGCCGCAGCCAAACGAATCAGAATGTACAACACCATTATCACCAGTAATGTCACCGACTGTATTCATCTTTTCAACCCCATGTACAGTTATTGGCAATACACATGTGGACTTATTTGTGCTTTACATGCTATTCGTCGTTTTAATTGTCCCATGTAAGTGCTGGGTTATGTTAAACGTATCCCCTTCCAAGCATGGTGTGTAGTTATTTGTGCATCATATACAAAGCCGTCTATGAAGGCTAGACATTAATTATAATTAATGTCATCTGCATAGCCTCATTAGCACGTCTCATGCTTAGCCATGTATGTAATAATCGTTGTATCCACTTCTTTCGGCCATGTGTACGATGGTGCAAGCGGTCGATGTGTAATTACTTGTATAATTGCTTATACTCCCCAGATTTAACCGTGGGTGTTGCCTCTTAGAATCCATCTGTGTTGGTAATTGAGTAATTGAGTGATTCACACAGTAATTGCCTATCCCACCTTATGGCGAGGGAGCGTCAGGAACAAATGAAGAAGGGCCTCATTTGCACACACTTACTTTAAATATCGTGAATAATGTAGTGAAATCAGAGCTTACCATCGACAGCCAACCCCCACAGACTATTCTGTGATTTACATTGACTACTTTATATGCCTTGGTTCAGCCAGATGATAGCATATCACCCAACATATACCGCAAAGCTCCAGTTGGTTTTATTCCTTGCACTCTTTTGTCCCTCCTGAATGCTTAGGCCCCGTTAGTGCAAAACTTTATTAATTCCATTCCTGCATTGTAGTTCCATCCCCATCCCACTTGCTTCATCCATTTTCACAGTCTTTCTTCGCTTATCCTCTCCATATCTTCGAACCATATCATCACACTCTTGTCGGCCCTGTCAGTCAGACTGCGCTTGCTGCCACACCTCTCTGTCCCTCCTTACACCATCAGTTTACCTCACTCCACATATCGTCCTCGGTTATTTCATTTCCTGCACGTTCACCTCATTCCGTTTTTCGGCGCTCACGGTCCCAGATTCACCCCCATACAACACCTTGCCGTGACGGACCCTGACTTCGTAATGAACTGAGGGCCTAAGCCACCTCTCCCACCCTGCGATTCACTTCCCCTTATGTTTCCATCCGCTACCATGTCCACTCCCAGGTACGTGAAGCACTCCATGACCTCCAGGTCCTCCCCCTTTCACATTTCTACTCAGCATCCTGTCTCACTCCTCGTTGCAATTCATTGCGTTACCTTTGTTATCGTTTATTCCAAACCTTCATCTTTCACACGGTCTTCCAGGCTCTTTCACCAGCTCCTGCAGTTTCTCTCTGGGGTCTGCTCACAGACCTTTGTCGTCTCCAAGATCTCAAGTGATTCACTTCCCATCCCCCACCCACGACCCATTTAGTGATCGTGTGTGTGTGTGTGTGTGTGTGTGTGTGTGTGTGAGCGCTCCCTCTGTAAGGAACGGATGACTGACAGCGAGACTGACAGATCAGTGCATAAGAAGCCTGCAAGAAAATTGCTTGCTTCCCAAGAGCGTATGTTTGCAGGTTGATAATAGATGGGATGGATGTTCTCTCCAGAGCTCAAGTCATGTTGCGTGCTAATATCACCTCAGAAGGAGAGGGCTGTGATGCCGAGGTTGGACGTGCACAAAGAACTCACTCTGGCCTCTCTTGAGTCTGTCAGAAGACTGCAGCAACTCGTGGGAACCGCTAAACTTCCTTCAGAAGCCAGCGCCTGCAGCGCGGGCGGAAGAGATGTGAATTCGAATATTCCCCGAGTTTGCATGATAGACAAGGAAGACAGAAAAAAAAATGACACTAGAAAAAAAAAGATTTGAAGGCCACGGAAACTTAATGGATGATTTTCTAAACATCTGGGGCCCAAAATTGTTCAGTGCTTAGCCATGAAACCCTGCTTGAAACCATAGAAACAGGGGTCCGTAGGATGAAACCATCGAATTCTTGACGTGATATCGCCTTGAAAATGAGGAATCAAATTTAGTTTCATTACATTATTTACTGTTCCACGTTCTGTGGCGTGGCCAAGACGTTATAGTCACCCGACAAACTTTTGAGTGTTCATGCAGGTACAGATGGTAGAGTTACAGTTGTTTACATCAATGAAGTTTACGAGTTTGTATAGGCCGGCTACAGAAGGAGGTCCTCAAGTACGTCAGTGTCGGTGGCGTTGTTGCGGAGGCCCTGAAACCTGAAACCTGGAGGTTCAGAGTCATTGATAAAGATATCTACATCACCCCCGTACTAACTGTAAGGGCGGGGCATACATGAAAGGCTGGGTCGGTACCCATATATATATATATATATATGGACGGTAGAGTAAAATATGAGGCAGGTTGCAAAGGTGGGATGTGGGCCTCCGTGTGTTCACTACATAGACAAACACAAACACAGTACTGGCTGGGTCAGTGGCCATCTATATGGTGAATAGTCGAGTGGCTTATCAGGCAAGTCACGTAGGTGGGCAGAGGGCCATCTTTACTCAATACACAGGCATCAGGTATTGGCACAGTTAAGAGCGTAAGTGAAAAACAGACACACCCCTCCCCCCCCCCCAGCACATTTGCATCGTATGTACATCTAGTTACATTGAGGGGAAAGGGCTTATGCACGTCAGCGTCTAGTGAGGAACTTATACAAGTGTTCATTAAGCCTGAGACTTTACGTCTGTGTTACAGGGGCAGTCCAGCTGGTGATTTTGCCGAATGCGCCTTACATGGCTCATCACATAATATACATGTTCCCCATTCCAGCCCTGGCTGTTGCAACAACACATTGAAGTTCTGCACAGGCCTTGTGGTTACCAAAAGAAGTTGTTCATCGGTATGGCAGCTGTGTGAATGCTTGATGGGCAGAGATGCTTGGTCCCGCAGCACCTCTGCCATCAGCCAGGTCCTCATAGCCACCAGGATTAAGTGCGTACGTACGGACCGTGGTCATAACACTGGAACGGGGGAGTCTTTCTTATGTTGACCGTACCACCGAAGCTAGACTCATACCAACCCTAACTACTGAAACTGGACTTATACCATACCTTGCCACTAAGACTGGATTCATACCGTACTCTTGAATAAACCCCAGAAATTTTTCCCATGGAAAAATCTTAAAATTTGATTCGTATCCTGTTAACATCCGGAGAAACTTTAAACCCCACGGGACCTGACAAACAGGATTTATTCTTTTGTCTCCATACCACAGAAACTGAGTTCTCAAGTCGCCTGCTGTGTAGCATGATTGTTGGGAGTGAAGTGAGGATTGCTGGAATATGGACTGGAAAGTGTGGAAAACATCTGTAGGAAGCTTTATGGCTAAAGATGGAATTTTCTTCAAGTTATGAACTAGGTTAAGTTACAGGTTTAAACTAATTATAGAAAGAATAACTTTGGCAGAAACGAAGGTACAATTATGGTTCTTATGCCAAACAGCTCATCAGATGATGTGAAAGAACTGGACAGGGTTTGATAAGTATCTGATGGAGTGCTTTCATGTTTTGGCTAAGGCTCAGATGTACTGCGACTCCCGACGACGGACGGACGGATAGCGACGGAGTCGACGACGAACGTAGTGATTTCAGAATATCTGCCTTGCTAACGCAGTCGACATAGCCAGACTAACACTCGCTTAGTACCTCATAAACCAAAATCCAGACCACTTTTCGCTCTCTAGGACGAAGGAATGACGTACCGTTGGAAGGTGTTAATGAGAGATAGACGTAAGTGAATGGACTGATGAAGTAGAAGGCCTTAAGAACCCAGTGGTTAAGTCATGTTAAGATTAAATGAATGAGTTATGAAAGGCGTTTAAGATGTAAGGGTTGACCTTTAGTGGAGCAAAGGAATGAGCCATTAGAAGGTTTTAAAGGCGCGAGGGTCGACCATTGTAAGATGAGGGAGGCAATCTCCACACACAGGGAACCTGTCACACGGTTGTGTCCAACTTCAGGTTTGTTTGAGAGTCTTAAGGTGTGATATGCTGTTGATGTGAGGCTGAAGGGTTGTGAGTAATGACATTATTGTAGTTATCCATTGTACTGTAGATGTAAGAATATTTTCCCCACGGCATGTGTGTGTGTGTGTGTGTGTGTGTGTGTGTGTGTGTGTGTGTGTGTGAACTTTAGGACTCGATATAATATTAGTTTATCGCGTCGTAAAGTTATAATTCCAGGTAAGGAGAACAGCGCGTGGCCCTGTAGGATGTGTTGCAGATGGAGGGGTTGGGTTGGAAGAGCCATTCTTAGCTCTAAACCTTATTTGGTCCATGTACTGTGATCCGTGGCTTTAACCTTGTAATGCAATACTTGTGTTATCGCAAGGAAAGTGTATCGTTACACTTGTACTGTTAGTGAGGTTGAGGCGAATGTGTGTGTGTGTGTGTGTGTGTGTGTGAGGAGAGTGCGGGTAGGAGGAGTGTGGGGAGCGGGCGGGCCAGGGCAGCAGGATGGACGCCCTCCCTCGGTCCCTCAGTTGCCCGCCTGGTCTCGCAGTGATCGCACGCCGCTGTGTCCCCGCCGTGTTCTGCTGGTGATTTTGACGCCTGCCGAATAGTGAGACCTGAGTCGTGCCTCGCCCGGCCCGTGTGGGGCCACCGTCATGCAGTGTTAGTGCTACATGATGTGCCAGGGGTAGTGCCACGCCCGCCTCACCACAGCCATCATGCCCAGTGTGTTCGATGTCTTCGGTCCGTTCGAGAACTCACTCAGGACCTACCGTAAGCCACAGTGGCGCACGCGGCCCTGCCCAAACGGCATCCACGTCCCGGAGAACTGTACCTGCGACCCAAACCACGAGTGCAAGCGGCCACACTGTGCCAATGATATGCCTCTCGACCCCCTCTGTAGACTGACTATTGGCATGCCCTTCGGTCCCATGACCTCCATCACAGACACTTCGCCGCCCCACAAGTGCCATTCGGGCGGCTGCAACCCACCGCCCCCCATAACGCCCGCGAAATCCCTATGTGCCTTCTCAGTGTCAGTAGTGGATCGTCTGTACTCGACCCCCACCCATTCCTCGGCTGCCAAGATGAAGCCTAACGGCTCCGTGGGTCGGCCTCAGGGAGGAGGCCACGACGACAACGGCGAGGACGCCACGGACGGAAACGTCGTCGGCGGTCCTGGAGGGGTCAAGGCGGGTTCCCGACTCATCTCACAGCTGATCGGTGAGAGGGTCGTCGGTAACCACGACCGCACGCGACGTGACGGTGCTTCCCCTTCCCCCACGCGTCGGACGCAGAGCATAGGCGTGCGACGCGTCCATAGCGTCACGCCGTCAGACCTCGGTTATCCCACCCGCCGCTCCCAGTCATCCCACGCCGCCGTCAAGACCGCGGCACGCCCGGTGCCTAAGCGAGGGCGTGGTAGCGAGAGTGATGCTTCCTCCAGCGAGTTCTCGTCTTCTCCAGACACGTCTCCAGGCTCCACGCCAGTCTGCACACCAGCCTCGACACCCAGGAAGCATCTTTCCCCTAAGAACAGTGGTAACCAGCTCCTTCCCGTCAGAACTTCAACCAGCAAGAGGAGCGCCAAGACCCCTTACGCTCGGCCGTCGGCTGTGTTCTGCGGCGGGGGCGGGCGTGGGAAGATCAAGCCCACGCCACTTAATAAGAGTGCCAGCGACGGCATGGAACGCCTCCGAAGCAGTGCAGGATTATGGCCTGTGAAAGACAAGGGCGCAAGTATCCTGGACGCAGGAGAGAAGAAGGTCCTGTGTGACGAGGTGCTGAAAGAACAACTACGCAATAAGTTGTCGCGCGTCTCGTCCGACTCTCGCGTGGACGAACTGCTGGCGCAGGCGTACATGGCCCTGGAGAGCCTGACGCCCGAGCATAGCCCAGGCGGACCCGTGGTGCCTCCGGAGCGTCCTCCTCCGCTAGGGGCCTCACAGCAGGGCCACGACGCCCTGAGACGCCTCGCCATCACCCACGCCAGGAAGGAGAATGGCAAGAGCTACAAGGACCTCACACAGATCCTTCAGGAGAAGATAGAGGAACTGGACGCCATGGTGAGTTCCAAACATGGCTGGGTTATGATCGTCGGTGCCTGCGGCCTGGGTGTTGTCCATAACTTTAGTAAAGAGTAACGTGGCGTGTTCAGGAGATACTGTACACATCACGGTGGGCTGAGACAGTGTGCGACATGTCGAGTATAACTGACAGAAAAGTAAACTGCTCATGTGTATGTGTGCATTCCTGGTGTATGTCTGTGTTGTTGATATATGTTTGTGTACGATGCGTGTCGTCTGGATGTATGTCTTTGTGTTGCTGATGTGTGTTCAGGTTTCCTATAAATAGAGGTCTTTATTTGTCTTTATTTCTATTCTGGTTTTACATTTATGTATTGATATTGTAAACACGATGATAGAATGGCTTTTTTTTTATAGAACTCCATCTTTCCCATGACAGGTTAATGTCCATAAATTTTGCTTTATGACTTTCATTTAAAGTTGTTTTGATGATGTATTACTTTCATTTGGACTGTGTGTGTGTGTGTGTGTGTGTGTGTGTGTGTGTGTGTGTGTGTGTGCGGAGTATGTATGTGGTTTGTGGTGTCTGTATGTCTGTGTATGATCTCTTTAGTGCTTTTGTATATGTATGCGGATGAGCTTAAGGAGGTGGCACACATTAGCCATGTCTGAGATATCATTTTGTAATTATTTCGAACGTTGAGTCCAGCGATGTGTGTTATAAAACGGATTTTTTTGTCATTTTCCATCAGAGTTGACTCTTGCGATATCCAGCTGGTGGAACTGACGTCCCAAATCATTTTTCTGTGCGCACTCAAGATGTTTGGAGAACTGATAAAGGTGTAAAGAAAACGAAGGCCACATTGGTGAAGAGAGTCAGTGTTTTGTAATGATTTTAGTCTGTAGCATTTTATTGACCAGTTCAACGGGGAACACTGTTGTCTTTTTCTTTTTTCCCATTTTCTTTAAATATTGAAAGATACCATTAATTGGTTTGAAAACGGCATCGAAAAGGACCCAGCGGTCATCTGTTCTTTCAATTCCTCCGTATCAGCAGTTAAAAGTAGTTATAGCCTATGGTGTTAGACGCTTCCTTCCCTTATCAGCGTGGCCGAACCCGTCATACCCGTTCCGCACGCTGCACGCCAGGTTTTTTTTTTCTTCCCTCGTGGTTTGCGTATATGTCACTCCATCATGATGGTCAGTGGAGCAGGCTAAGTCTCCATTCATTTGTTGCGTATGGTATGTGACTCTGATGGCCTGTCGTGGATTGGATCATTTTTTTCAAAAAATGCTTAGGCGTAGATGGTCATATTCGTCTCGAGTTCCAAACTTTGACAAACTGTCAGCGGTGTGCATGTTTGTATCTGAGAAACTGTCCATTTCTCTGCTGTGTGATAGAAACTGTTCCGTCTGTGTTATGATAGAAAAGTGGGAAGAACGTGCGGCATCAGGGAATCCACTCCAGGATTGTTGACATTATGCTTAGCCTGTGAGCTGAGAGCGAAAGTCCAGTCGTGCGTAGCGGGGCATGTTTGGCTTCCCAGTTACGTCGCGGGGTAAGGCAGGGCTGTAACCTTCTACCGACACTGGTTACCTGGCGTAGTAAGGCAAGGCCTTGGACTTGTACCTACTCTGGTTGTCTCATGACGTAAGGGAGGGTCTTAACCTTGTGACAACACTGGTTACCTCATGAGGCATGGCAGGGCCGTAGCCTTGTAACATCACTGGTTACCTCATGAGATAAGGCAGAGTCTTAACCTTGTAACAACACTGGTTACCTCATGAGATGAGGCAGAGTCTTAACCTTGTAACGACACTGGTTACCTCATGAGGTATAGCAGGGCCGTAGCCTTGCACCGACAGTCCTCACTGCTTATATGGTGGAGATGTTGGGTTGGATGATAGATTGTGCTCGATGCGGGGTATTTTTTCTCCCTCTCAGAAGTAGGGTAGAGTTGCATAGGTTAGCAACAGCACACTCAGCGATGTCTTCGCTCCTTATCCTCCTTAATGGTGGACGAGGGAGTTGGCAGATGTACGCCATTGTGTCTGTGTTGTGGTGAATAAGCTTTAGGACAGTGTAGGGTATATATTAAGAGGTCAGCACTTATATAGGAGGTAAGCTATACAAATGGAGAACGTGGGGAGCGAAAAAAAAAGAGGGACAGGAGTGTTGTGATGGTCTTATGGGATGTGAACGATAATACTGATTCAGCCAAGACGGTGACATGTCATACGCCAGAGTTCACGACGGCGGGTTTGAAGCGAAAATAAAACCATTGAACTAGAGGGATGAGGTAAGTAACATTGAGGGAAGAAAATATGAACGCCTCTGGTCCAGAATTGTTGAATTCATCCCCCACAAACTAGGGATTTTATGGACTGCTCGGAGGAGAGATTTAAGCGGCCGACAAATACCACCATAGTGTACTAGGCCTCCAGCAGCCTGATTGAGCACAGAGGAAACATGGTAGTCTAGTGGGAGAGCGATCCGTGGTGGTAGAAGACCTCCGAAAGCATCACAAGGAATATGTAAGTAAAGGTCCCAGACCGGGATCCTGGGGTAGAAGACTTTCAAAACAATCTTAAGGTGAGGTAAGGAAGGATGGAAATAAAGGCCGGGTTGTTGCTAAGAGCAGAGAAGCATTACTATGGTCCATCGCCCCAAATATGGGAACAGTATTCTTTGTGAGGACGGACACGGCTTTTGCAGAGCATGAGCTGGTGGGAGGAGTGAGGAGAGGGATGGAAGTGGGAAGGAGGACTTCTTGTTCTTATCTTTAGGATATTAGATGAATAGGTATTCCTGGTGAGGTTGTGCATTAAGGGAAGTCCAGGAATGGTTGAGAGTTGGTGATGCAACTGGAGGATTGGTTGAAAATGTTTGGGTTTTCGAGTAATCGTTGTTGCCGGAGTTTCTTGATTTCTTAAATGTCCGAGCGATGGCGTAGTCTATTTCCTCGTAGTCTAATCGCCGTCGTGTCAGAGCTGAGTACAGCGATAAGAAGACTGATGTTAAGACATAGCATTATCCAGGCAGTCTGGGTCCACATGGGTGGTCAGTCCGACGCGATTCCGTGTAGTGGTCATGTTTCATCTCTATAGTCTCGGACGCTAGCCCTCAAGGAGGCCAGGCAGTGAATGAATTTGATAAAGAGTGAAGGAAGGGGAGGGGGGCAAAAGACACAGAGGAAAAAGAAATAGTCTTAGATATTTGGAGGACGAAAAAGACGGGTTAAGAACGTGAAGGGGGAAAAATAATGTTAACAAAGAAATACCAGGTTTACGATGAAGGAAGTATGTAGTACAGCCCGGTGGGTTCGTTTTAATGAGACTGAAAACATGACTGCCATTCCTGACACGGAGGGTGCGAGGTGGCCTTCGTGGTGAGGGAGACGTTGTTTTACACTCGTTCCCATAAACGACAGATGACTGAGGTCAAGGCTGTTGGTCTGTCGTTGTACGGGGCAGGAGTGAGGAGGGGAGGATTACCTTCGTTGGGATGTTTCCAGGGGTGAAGGGAATTAGTGGTGGGTAGAGGGAACCTTGCCAAGGATTAGGAGCAGATGCCGAAACATGATCCTTTAGAAGTAAACGAGGAATGTCCATCCGGGTTGAAGGCTAGGCTGGCGGTCCAGGTGCCGAAGAACAGACGGAATGTTATATATGGTTATTTTTTTTTAATAAGGATAGGGTTGGTAAGGCTTGGCTCTGGAAGAGGGTAATTATCTAGATGAAGCATTGAATTTATCGCTCACGTAGAACCTTGGGGCTGTTTTTCCTTGGCCTGTAGCATTACTGGTGAGTTGAAGGCATGGGAGAGGCTGAGGCTGTGGGACTGGAATTGTGATCAGCACTTGACCAAGGACTAGACAGTGTTGTTGTTGGAAGAGAGAGAGAGAGAGAGAGAGAGA
>JAUUDZ010012615.1:0-11530 GCA_032361705.1 Panulirus versicolor | reverse complement strand
AGGTGAGGATATTTCCTTAAAGGCCCAGTACTCTGTTCTTAACGCTACCTCGCTAACGCGGGAAATGGCGAATAGTATGAAAGAAAAAGTCTGTGTATGTATATATATATATACATTGCAATGTATAGGTATGCGTATGTGCATGTGTGGACGTGTACGTGTATACATATGTATGTGGGTGGATTGGGCCATTCTTTCGTCTGTTTCCTTGCGCTAACGCAGGAGACAGCAACAAAGTATAATAAAAAATAAAAATCTGTGACAATTGTACCTCTGTACTCCCATCTACAACTACATACATTGGTATAATCTTAGCTTTCCTTACTGGTTCTCTATACTACCCCTTTTAGCTCACTGCTCATATATTCTACTACCTCTCTATCTCATTTCAAACTCTTCCCTTAACCATTTCCATGCTCCTTGTAAGGCAGTGTACTACAAACGAGGCTCTGGTATTTCCCAGCTCATTTTGAGCTGATGTATGATTAGCATCTAATCCACAATGTCACTAGCGATCATAAGTCACAGCTGGAAAAAAATATCAAGCTTCACAGTAAACCATAAATTGTCAAAGAAAGTGCAACTGCATCATGACAATATAAAACCATATTCATGCAGCAATTATTACAGACAACTCTGCAGTAAAACAAACAATTTCTCTTGAATTATAACCTGAGGCCATCCCCATATTCTCAATACACTCCCACACCAATATAAAGTATACTAATTTTATGTATTCTACTGAGTAATATATAATATAATCAGCATAGGAAAAGAAGGGATAAATTTTTCTACTACACATGGGAAACTGGCTCTAGGGAATTCATGCATAATGAAAATGTTTAGGTACCCACAAAGCTATCTATCTATCTGTCTATATTTCTAATGCTAGTTCCCTCAGGGAACTCCCATCAAGAGGGTAGCCATGGCCAAAGAGTCTCCACTTATCACTTTTCTTACACGCCTCCCCTGCATACACCATTCCATACATCCTCCTCAGTACTTTTTCACTATATATCCCCATGTGACAGGTGGTCTTTCTTTTACATCAATCCTTTTAATCATACTATCTTGAACTTTCCTTGTAAACTACTCACAATGCATTCTTTCCACATGTCCAATCCACCTCAAAAGATTACATTTCACCCATTCTAACATTCCACAATTCATTCCCTGCTATAGCGTAACTCTCATATACTCAATCATTATTTTCTTCATTCTATCTAGTCATACCACATGCTCCTCTCAAATAACTCTGAGACTCATCCCATGTCCACATTTCAGCTGCTTAGGTCAGGATCAGGAGGACTATGCTGTCCCTTAATCCTTTCCTCACTTCCATACCTACACCTCTACTTGCAAACCCACCCCTATAAATGTCCCGCATCTCTTTTACTAAATCGTGTTCATCCACCAATAAATCACTTGAATTCTTAATTCTAATAAATATTTTACATATCTAAAGCAATCCTACTCATCATAATAGACACCTAATTCTATACAACAGCACACCCCTCCCACCCTGACCACTTTATAACAAACCACTGACCCCCAGGCAGAAATAAAAAGCTCAAACCTCACATCACACCTTAGTAATCTATACTGACAGATTCCCTCTCCCCCCTAACACTTACAACACTGATAACATACTGCACCGTAATGACTCAACAAACACTAAACTAGTGTTCCTCACCTCAATCTTAAATTCCATTTTCACCAGACATAGACCAAACCCGTGTGTGTGTGTGTGTGTGTGTGTGGGTGGGTGGGTGTTTTGTGTTTTTGTATGTTAAAACATCTGTACTCAAAACTAAATTTTCATAATTCTATCTTAATGAAAATACAAGTAATCGGTAATGTTTTCTGACTCTTCACTCTGAATATTAAATGTAAAAATGCTTACCTTAACCTCAGGTGCAGTTTCTTCACTTTCAGCCTCTGAGGGGCGTTGCATTAACTGAGCTTTCACTCTGCTTGACATTTTTGTTACTTCATATACAGTTCGCCCCATCATCTCTGCAATACGCTCCCAACGGTTAACGGTGCCACCAGGAAACCTAAGGATAACGAGTGGATTAGAGGTTTAAGTTTTCCTCTCTCTCTCTTCATGATATTACAGAACCCTAATAAACTAACAGAATGATTCAACAGAAATACAAACAAATGAATAGTAAGAAATCATAGTCAAACTTAGTGACTGCGGATATTAGTTTAAAACCACAGGAGCCTTTGTAAAACTATACTCTATATAAATTCTCATCAAAAACTTTGTGACATATCTCTCTGGCAAGTATTTTGCCCATACTGATTCTGAACATCAAGGAATAATAATTCCAAAAGAACTAAATCAATGGACAGTTACTTACCCACTAGGTAGAGTATTTAAAAATTTGAATAAGAGAGATGACACAAGGCCTCCCTTAGACACTATCATAAATACATAATTCATGCAGCTCCCTTATCAACTTAATCCTCTATTTCACCCTTTTACATTATAAGCTTTCCCAGTAGTGGTTCACAACAATGCAAGTTAAAGGGTTGCAGATCACTCATGGGCCAGGACCAGAAAATCTCAACCAATAAATGTTTACTTACCTCAGATATACAATATGTATAAGAAGACTGTAGATCATTTAAATTTAAAAGATTATTTGAACGTGAAATCCAAACAATGGTTGTTTGAAGAAATTACTCAAACCTTTCTCATTAGATTCTTTAATTTCCTTAATCACTTGATTTTCATTGGATATCAATGCTAAGACTATCACTCTATCTATTATGCAGAAAAATTTCAATTTTCTTTTGAGGATGAAAAAATCTTTTTGCTTCTACAGGTGTCATCAGGGTTGTTGTTAGAATATTTTATAGTTTACAGTTTCATAAAATGTTCACTGTGAATGGTTATCTTTCATAACTTTTGGCATGGCCATCAGATTTTCAGTTGCATACTGTAAATCCTCTCTGGTGTACAGGACACTAAGCTCAAAGTTTTTCATTTTCAAATGTGGGATGCTTATATTTCTGCTCATCAGCAGAGAAAGCTTTAGCATATAATGAAAGTATCTACAAAAAGTAATCAACTTGCTCCTAAAAGATTGATGAAATAATGTTTATTTACACTGCTACAAAATCACATCATAACATCATTTAAAGCAGCTGAATATTTTCCTAAGAAATTTCTTATACTTTCTCGGTCTATTTTATCACAGTTAATTCATTTTTCAATTGTGAAATTGAAAGCATTTTGAGAGACTGGCAGTTGTGGCTAGACAAGTCATCTGCTGTTGCTAAAGAGAAAATTACCATACAGTGTAGTGCACTGGCACTGCATGTAATGCAGCTCCAGTTTGGCTATCCTCCACTGTCATACTCATGGCTGCTGATAAAAAGTTTCTTAATAATAGGCCTGCAAGTCTTTCCTTGTAAGGTTCTATAACCTTAGTGGAAAGTCTAGGAGGTTATGCCCATCAACAGATAAAGATCACAGGAATGTCTAAGGTCTTTTTTTCTGGACTGTAGTATATAAATCTACAGAAACTACATACTACTTATGATCAAAACTGCCTTCTAGTGGATGGTTAAGGATATTCAAAACATTTCTACAGCATATGCAAGGCCCTAATTAGTGTAAATCACTACAATAGTCATCCCACATGAAGAGGCAGAGACTGGGAAAAAATAAAGAGCAAAGCTGCTAAAAGACTGAGAGACAAGATTACAACTTTCATGTTCCTTAGTCAATTTGACAATGTTAGTATTGAGCAGCTCCCTGAAATGGGGATGAACTAACTAGTAAGAGTTACAACAAGAAAATAAGCAAGGGAAGAGTAAAAAAAAAAGCTGTGGAGATATATTTCTAGTGAATTAATACAAGAATCTACATTATGAAACAATAAATTTGGATAGCATTAGCAATTTACAAATTGTATGACACAAAAGAGGATTTAAGAGATGTAACACCATAGTTATAAAACTTTCTCCCAATATTGAGAAAATGTTATATCACAAAAAAAAAGTGGAAGAAAGATGGTAACAAAACTAAGGGAGCTTCGCTACAGTGAAAGCTTGAAGGTTACACAGATGTCCATTATAAAGGAGAGGGGTGACCTGATAACAGCATATAAGTCCCTATATTAATTGGATGATGACAGTCAACAGTTCTTCATGTGGAAGCTGAGAAATAGTTAAGAAAAATGTTAAGAAATATTGGTTTAGTTTATGGGATGTGAATGGTTTGAATGGTCTAAGCAAAGAAGATGAATGACAGGAACTTAGAAAGATTTAAAAGTCTTGTTAACTGTACAAAAATTACAAGAGATGGGGTTAAACAAGTGTAAAACTCTCTTCCCATAATGTATAAATAGGAATTCACATACACTTGAAAGTCAACATTGCTCCTAACTTGCCATTTGAGTCCCTAAAAAGGCTTGGAAAAAAGGGGGAGGGCTCATGAGTGACTCCCTCTCCATACAGTATAAACAACTAATTATGTATTGGGAGTATTGCCAATTCAGACAATACATAATGGAAAGAATGACTATGAAGAAATGAATACTGGTCTTGAAATTACCCATGACTATGAAGAAATGAATACTGGTCTTGAAATTACCCAATCTTTCAGAGAATCTTCATGCTTGATCGCCTGCTCATGCATTAGCAAGGTAGTGCCAGGAACAAACGAAGAAAGGCTACATCCACTCACATCCATTCTTTAGCTGTCAAGCATAATGCACTGAGACCACAGGCCCACAGACCTCTCCATAGTTTACCCTGAATGCTTCACGTGCCCTGGTTCCATTCAATAACAGCACTTCGACCTCTGTATACCACATTGGTCCAATTCACTGTATCGCGTATATGCCTTTCAGCCTCCAGCATGTTTGGGCCTGATCACTCAAAATCTTTGTCATGCCATCCTTCCATCTCCCATTTGGTCTCCCTGTTCTCTTGCTTCCTTCACTTCTGACACATCTATCCTCTTTGTCAACCTCTTGTAACTCTTTTTCTCCAATTAATATACAATGATACAATGAAGAGTCAGGATGCTAAATGAAGCAGTAATACATGCACTTCTCAGAAATGGTAAAATGTTAATAATGGGGCTTAAAATCATAAAAAGGTAGACTGGGGGAATTTGGATTCTCAATGTGGACAAATAGTGATGAAAATACAATTTCTCGGAGTGTACTGAGGAAATTTCATACATCAGCCAGTCAATGAACACATGAGCATCAGAGGAACTGATACACTACCATTACCAGATCTTATCTTCACAAATACTATCATGGTTACTAAGAATATCCCATTTGATACACAAACTGGAAAAAGGTGATATGTAATGCTTAAGTCTGATTTATATATAATAAATGAGAAGTTCCTCATTACATAAATATCACATGTCAATAGCCTCAAACTTCAGGTTTGTTATGCCAAATTCAAATATGCAATGCTGTGATATAAAAAGTATATACAAAATAGAGATTGCATTCATACTTAGCCATAAGACGAGCAAGTTCACTGAAATCATCATCAGTCCATGGACCACCAGTGATGACAGGAATAGAAGAGACTGGTTTTGCATGTCTCACACTCTGAAAAGATCGTAATAATTCATTTCTATCTATCAGTCATTTTACCAAAATAAGATTATAAATCTGACAAAGTTTATGTTAGATGAGTGTCAAGGCTTAAGAGCATGCATTTTTGTATTGGCACTGATGTACAGAAGTATACAATCCCAGGGCCAACATTATGGGGCTCCTGCCCATTCAACTAGAAGCTGGAGTGAAAAATTCTTTGACAAGACCATACTTCTTTCCATCCACTTACTGATAAAGCCTTACCGATGGTGATTCCTCACTCTCAATGTAACCACTAGCAGGTAAAATCCAGTAACACCTGGGGACTCTAGTTTTGGTTAATCATACAGTACATGGCAGCTAGAGAGTGGATGTGGTTGCTTTATGACCTATGGTCCTGTATGGTGGATATGGCCACTTTCCTGAGCACTGTGGGAGTTCCATAAAGACAAAAGGTACTCCTGATGCAAGAACTGAGTATATATAATGATAAGAAGTATATCTCACTAGTACACTTAGTAGATAAATAACCAAATATTTATGAGTTATGAAGGTGTACTGTGAACGTATATGGTTCCTGAAGATGCTAACTCATAGAGGCAAGAAACAGCATAAAAACAGGATTGCAGGTATCAAATATTTCTCACCTGTCTATCAGATTCTAGTCCGTCCACAGCTTCTAATACACATTCCCCATTTGAAAGGTCTGGAAGTATGTTCACTCTCTTTCGTCCTTCTTTTCTACTTGCCTTTTTTTCTTTACGCTTTTCCTCCTGTATAGTTACAGAAGCAAAATGGCACATTTACTTTAGGAGAAATAAATGTAAATTTATATACACATACAAAGTGTGTTTACATGCACACACATATACAAGTGGTGAGTGCAATGTGCAAGCCCTGACATCATGGCAAAATCTTGTCCATCAACCTGACACTTAAAGGTAATGAAATTTGGTCACCATTCAATGATTAATATGTGGATTATGATTATATATCAATTAAGATTATGAAAGGAAGTTTACTAGTGACTGAGAGTGCTGTTCAAGACACATTATGATGAATAAAAGTATTTCCTGGGTAACCTAAAATGGAAACATTGTCATTAAAACTGTTTGTTTGACTGTAACTGTAAAAAATGTTGCAGTTCTTCTCAGAATACACATACATCAAAGTGGACTGTTTGGAAGGCCGGCTGATTGAAAGAGTTGTTACATAAAAAATTTAAAAATAAGAAAAAAAAGAAACTGAAGTGATATAAAATCTTTTGACCAAATCTTGTGTATCTCCTGACCTGTCTTGGCCACTCTCTCACATTTATGGGTCATAAACGTATCAAACTCTACTACAGTGACAAAACCGGTGTTCAATGACCTACATATATTTACATCTGTGTGGATACATTAACAAGTATCAAACATTTCTTAAATCTTAATCTATTTAGTAATATGAATTCTTTTATTTGTACCTGTGCATTGATTATATCATCATTTTCTTATTTTTGATGCTAGCTTAGTATATAATATCTATTTCTAATGCAGTAAATGCAACTGAGGACAACAGAGTCTACTATACTTCATTTTTTCTGAATATTAAAAACTTGAACAATACTCTTAGACAGCATAACAGCATATTCTTGTGAGATGTGTCAGAACACAGTAAAAGGGAGATAATTGATGCAACTCTCAGGAGAGTCAAGAAAGAGGATAATGTGAACCAGGTTTGGCAGCGTTTGCCACAAAAAGTAGTGAAATGTATTTATGCTAAATGCTATAGGGATATGTAAATTCTGAAAGGCAAAAAGAATGCAAACAGTGAAAAGATTTCTGAAGAGAGGTGTGATGTCATATGAGTAAAATTGATGCAAACACATGAAAATAATCATATGGAAGGAGACAGCACAATATGTTTGACTGAAGTGACCAGGACCTCATCCAGTAAAAAAAAAATTAAATGGTATCTATAAATTATACCTCTTCCTGCTTTCTTCTTTCTTCTTCCTCCTGCTCCTTCTTTTCTTTCAATTTTCTCTCACGTTCCTCCTTTATGCTTGCTAAAATTTGTCGAACAATTCCAGGACCACCAGTCACCAAGAAAACAACTAGTTTCACCAGCTGTACTGGTAGAACGTTCCACCAACTGAGAAAAGTGTTAAATGATAATGTCTTTATTTAGTGCAAGTCTATATTAATAGATATTTCAAAGCATCACCAGAAAAAATTATATTACAAAGCAAAGTATGGGGCTGAGGGAACTCAGAGTGAAGCAGGAGTGCTTTAATATCTTATGTTTCAACCAATGGCATCTACTGGCAATTAAAAAGCCTAATATTGATTTCATTTATTCCAAGGGTCTACCAACATCAATATAAGTAAACATACCTTGGCTTGGGAATCTGACCTAGTTCCTCTTCCATCAGTGATATGTTCTCCAGGTCTTCTGCTTTCTTTTTCTTTCTATCCTTAATCTTATACTTCTTCATCAAACTTTCTTCCTTTAAGAAAAATTGTGCTTTGAAAGACATATTTGAATCAGTCACATCAATAAATGTGTGGCAGGGTGGCGACGGGAATGAATGAAGGCAGCAAGTATGAATTATGCACTTGTATATATGTATATCTGTGTATGTATATATATGTATATGTGTGTGGACGTGTATGTATACACCTGTGTATGTGGGTGGGTTGGGCCATTTTTTCGTCTGTCTCCTTGCGCTACCTAGCTAACGCAGGAGACAGCGACAAAGCAAAATATAGATAAATAAATAATAAATGAATATAAATACACATATATATATATATGGGCTTGGGAAGTGGGTCAGTTGTTGTTCGCTGGTGATACAGTGATGGTGACTGATTCGGATGAGAAACTGAAGAAGTTGGTGACTGAGTTTGGTAAAGTGTGTGAAAGAAGAAAGCTGAGAGTAAATGTGAATAAGAGCAAGGTTATGAGGTTCAGTAGTAATGAGGGACAAGTCAGTTGGTAGGTAAGTTTGAATGGAGAAAAACTGGGGAAGCAAAGTGTTTTAGATATCTAGGAGTGGATTTAGCAGCAGATGGAACCATGTTTGCAGAAGTGAGTCACAGGGTGGAGGAGGGCGTAAAGATTCTGGAAGTGTTGAAGAATATGTGGAAGGCGAGACTGTTATCTCTTAGAGCAAAAAATAGATATGTTTGAATGGTTGCAACAATGTTATATGGTTGCAAGGCATTGGCTGTAGATATGGTTGTGGGGAGGAGGGTGGATGTTTTGGAAATGAGATGTTTGAGGATAATATGTGGCGTGAGGTGGTTTGATCGAGTAAGTAATAAAAGGGTAAGAGACATGTGTGGTAATAAAAAGAGTATGGTGTTGAGAGCAGAAGAGGGTGTATTGAAATGGTCTCGTCACATGGAGAGAATGAATGAAGAAAGATTGACAAAGAGGATATATGCGTCAGAGGTGGAGGGAATGACGAGAAGTGGGAGACCAAATTGAAGGTGAAAGGATGGAGTGAAAAAGATTTTGAGCGATTGGGGCCTGAACATACAGGAGGGTGAATGGCATGCAAGTGATAGAGTGAGTTGGAACGATGTGGTATACTGGGGTTGACGTGGTGTCAATGGATTGAACCAGGGCATGTGAAGTATCTGGGGTTAACCATGTAAAGTTTTGTTGGTCCTGGATGTGGAAGGGGAGCTGTGGTTTCTGTGCATTATAAGTGACAGCTAGTGACAGAGTGTGAATGAATGTGGCCCTAGTTGTCTTTTCCTAGCGCTACCTCGCATGCGCACAGGGGGAAGAGGGTGCCATTTTATGTGTGGTGGGGTGGCGACGGGAATGGATGAAAGCAGCAAGTATTAATATGTGCATGTTTATATATGTTTATGTCTGTGTATGTATGTATATGTATACGTTGAAATGTATTGGTATGTATATGTGCATGTGTAGGCGTTTATATATATACATATTTATGTGGCTGGGTTGGGCCATTCTTTCATCTGTTTCCTTGTGCTACCTTGCTATTGCGGGAGATAGGGACAAAGTATAATGATAATAAATATGATATGCATACATACATACATACATGTCCATATGAATATACATACAGTAAATCTTCGAATTAATAGTCTAATTGGGGGAAGGGTTGTTCGTTAATACCAAAAGTCCATTGAATCAAATGTAACCTATTTCTTTGCCACATTTAAGTTCACACACTTTTTTAACTCCTCTGTCACTGTAGGGTTTAGTCTGTTGTTTGGTATTTGGGTGGCAGTCACTTGACAACATGGTAACTTTTGCAGGGGATTTGGAGGCAGCACTTAGTTTGAGATATGCTACCCCTCTCTTGTGAAAGGATACTTTTTTATGATAAAGTGAGGATGGACTACCCGCTTTCATTGCACCTATTACATGGTGTATTGAGTAGGATTCGAACCTATGCAGAAAAATCTGAAGTTATTGCAAGGCTGCTCACCTTATTCAGGAGATGGGATTCACCCAAGAAAATCGCCTTGGACAGGGGAACCAATCTAGATAGTGAGGAGATGGAGGCTTTTTAAAAAATGGGAATCATGGCCTGCGTCTCCTCAGGCCACTTCCCCCAGTTCAATGGACATGCTGAAGCAGCAGTAGAGGCAGCCTAACTGGTGTTGAGGGGGTAACACGGGTGTTTTAGGTAGCCTGTACAGCTGCAAAGTGACCCCGGCCGTGCTCCAGTATCTCAACACCCCCCCTCAGAGATGAGGACAAGTCACCCACACAGCTGGCAGCAGGAAGACAGTTGCAAGATGGTGTCCTCGTGCCCCAGCAACATTATTTGATAAATCAGTGACGGAGAGCTGCTCTGTGAAATAGGGGGTGCCATATTATAGAGCCATGCTCTCATGCAGGTGACATCACTGTGCTGTCCCAGCTGTCTGTGGAGACCCCTGTCTCCATTTAGGATGTTGCTTTGAAGGTCAGGTGTGGTAGTGGAGGTGAAGTCACATGGATAATACTCAATAAAGCTGGATGGCAATGACTGCTTGCCTTTGTGAAACTGTCGACACTTACTACTACTGCAGCGCCCTCATCATGTGAGACATCGATCCGCACACTTGCAAGATTATGTTTGTGGTGGCTCCTGTGAAAGTGAACACACTAATTTATGTCATATTTGTTCTGTTTGCATGTAAAGCTCACCAAAGCCTGCTGCTTGTGTACCCCCACTGCTTGCTAGACCATGCAATTCTCAGTAAGCTGCTGCATCACATGATTACTGTGTGGCCATTAGCAACTCAAGACTGGTCCATTTTGATGACTGTCTCTTTCCCTGTACCTCAGAGCTTTGGAACTCTCTACCTTCTCATGTGTTTTCCAATAACTGTGACATGGCACAATTTAAAAAAGGTTTTTCACTCCCTCAAAAATTTATAAGTACTTTCTCTTGTCTCTTTTTTTCCCCCTTTCATAATCCTCTCTCATTTTAATTCATAGCCAGCCTTGATGTGGACTTTTGTTTGTAACTGGAGCCTCCAACATAAGGACAAAATTTGTAAGTGAGGATAATGTCAGAGATTTGGGGGATAATTATTAAAGAAAATCTTGAATGTAAGGAGTGGACCATTCATAAGATTACACTCTCCAGCACAATAATTAGTGGTATGATAAACAAGAGAAAGCTAATTATGAAATTTTTTAATGTATTTTGAGTACAGGTACACCACCGATTTTCCGGCACTCTTAGTTCCAAAGCCTTGCCGAATTTACCATTTTGCCGGACCAACCATGGTCACGTAATGATAATTCGTCAACACACCTCTAACAGACTAATTATACATCTCCCATGTGTCCATACCATGGACTGCTAGAAATTAAAATTAAACAAATATTAAATGTAAATTAGATAAAAAAAAACATTCCATCATCACTTGATCATGCTCAGTACTCTTACCATTTTTCATAGTTTTTCTAATCGTCATTTGCTTCTTGCA
>JAUUDZ010012604.1:0-11530 GCA_032361705.1 Panulirus versicolor | reverse complement strand
ATACACACACACACACACACACACATGGAAAGATAAAAAAGAAAGAACCACCTGAGGTCATATCATTAAGAAAGTATTCTCAAAGTAGAGCATAAGAGAAGCTGAGGAATATGATCTACTGAGAGGCGATACTGTCAACGTGCCAGCACACAACATACACACGTAAGTTTAAAAATTGTATGTTACAAGAGATGGTTCAAGTGATGCACTCCTACGAGTGTAGGACCCCCGCACAATACAAATAAATACTTACACACAGACGCTCATACTAACACAAATATCAAAAACGTGAAAAAACATAAAACAGACTGACAGAAACACACACACACACACTCATAATAATAAGGCTATATTATGAAATATAAGCAAATAAAATAATAAAAATTACGTGTAATTTTTAGAACAGAAACAGATCATAGTAAAATTTGGTATAGTGTACGAGACACACATTGAACCATGTGAGCTGCAGGCAAGAATAGTTGAAAACCTGTGAAGATCATTAGCGAGGATCAGTCCAGCTGTAACCCATGTGCTGACTCTTTACAACATGTGGTCATAACCCCACCCTGAGCAGCCAGCACTGCGTGAATACCTCACATCTCATGTCTACAGTTCACTATAATGCTAGCAAGTAGCGGTGCATCATGCCAAGCTGCTGCTGACCACTCTCACGACCGAATCAGGATTCCCTGGTCAGTAACGTGTAATTATCACCTTAGTTTCCAGAGAAATCCTCCAGACTCCAGCCAGAGAAGGTTAGAATATTTACCACAAAACTGCTTTCTTCAGTATAAATTTTAGTAGTAGCTATGTGACCCATCAAGGCCAATAACTACTGACACCATCGCACCAAGTCTTCCACAACACACAAGGACACAAAAATAAACACAAGAACAATTTCTAGAATCAAATTACAAAAAAAAAAGAAAAAAATATTTGTCATGGTCTAATCTCTACGGGTGGGTCACATCAAACGAGGACATTACTACAGCAGCCAGACGGAGAGTGACCAGCATTTGATACACTTTTCATGTCTTCAGAGACCGTGCTGCTGCAATGGACGACGGCCCACGGAAGGTTCGAGTCGTCCTAGGCCTTCACCACGACGCGACGGTAGAGCCCTTGTGTGCACCGGTTCCAGCCTTAAGGCTGAAGCCAAAGGGTTAGCCACTGTGCCCAAGGATTACCCCGTCCAGCCCAAGGATCGTACGTACGTTACCGCCATACTAATGTGTTCTCTTGTGGTGGTCAAGACGTTAACCCAGCAGGACGCTGGGCACTACGGTCACACACGGCCATACTAATGATCAGATTATTCTATAAAC
Source organism: Panulirus versicolor (assembly GCA_032361705.1). Classification (NCBI taxonomy): domain Eukaryota; kingdom Metazoa; phylum Arthropoda; class Malacostraca; order Decapoda; family Palinuridae; genus Panulirus; species Panulirus versicolor. Next base: position 10,205 of record JAUUDZ010012604.1, on the reverse strand, counting down.
AAGAGCTGAAGTCACAGCAGACTTTATAATTAACTTACAATAAACTACTGACGTCCTGTGCCCAAAAATTTCGTCCTGCCTCATATATGGAGAGCCATAACTAGTACTTAATCCGACATGAAGGATGCCGAAATTTCATAACGGAACTGGCGGCTGATACCAACCCATGGCAACACCATGAGCGTGTGTGAGTGAGTGAGACATACTAGGGTAGGGTGGAGCCTCGCTTGCCTCCACCCCTCCAGCCACAGTATGTGGGCAAGACGAGTGAACCGGAAACACCACACGTCTGAGTCCTTGACACAACACCACGGAAAGTGTCTCTCCGTCTAAATGGCGGAGAATGATGCCGTCCACGTAACTCTACAACCATAATGGAATCTCGATAGCCAATGCAAACTGACGTGTGTTATAAAATGCTTGGTTTATCGTTGAGTAAAGATTCCATGAGGCTACAATACAATACAGTATCTTTTAGTTTTCAAAGATTTAGTAAAGTAAATCATATTCCTATATCTGGCTCGTTCATTTTTTTTAATTCTTCAACAAACTAAAAGTTACAGTCTTCAAGCCATCCATTTACCACCAACACAAGACAATACTGCGACAAAAGAGCAGGTAACATATGCCACACACGACTTACATAAGGCTTTAACCTCCAGCATAACGGTACAATCCTCAAACACGATAGTACAACCCTTGGGAACGACGGTACGACCCTTCAGCACCATTACCATAATAAAATGACACTTGTTACAACATGACTCAGAACAACCCTATACTTCCGTTACCAGATCCATAACAACCTTGTGACAGACACGGCTGTCTGCTCTGATTAAATATGCATATCATAACTTTTCATAACTACTACTGAAAACATCGGTTATTTCCATCTTATCCCCACACAACAAACAAGTCATCGTAATGTACATACCAGAGAGCTATACACCCTACTGGGCTATACACACAACTGACCTGTAAATACTAATGGGCTATATATACAAACTAAGGGATATACTCAGCTGCGATAGATACAGAATTGCATTTAAATCCAGCCTTACGTCTTTTCATCCGTGTTCCATCCGTGTTGAGGCCATGAATTGGAGATGTGACATACGAGAGGCGACTTGCTGTCAATGGACTGAACCAAAGAACTATATACACTCCTGGGCTATACACACCACTGAACTATACACATTACTGGACTATGGCCGGGAGAACCTTACAGCCTAACTCAGTTCTTACAAACCAAAGTTCCAGTCGTCCAGTAAGACCCCAAGTTTTTCAACTGACTGTGATAGTCAACAGTGTGTCGGATTACCGTGTCATGGTAACACGCAGCGTCGGGTGGCCCGTGTTGTGACCAGTGCTGCAGGCCACAGGTGCACTTAACGTCAGCATGACTAGGCCACATGCGATAACCTACTATTAAACATTAAACGTGTAGGAGGAGACTCACGCGCTCTCTCTGACAATGAACAGTCGCCCACAGGTTCAGTAAGACATGCGTCTCTCTCTCTCTCTCTCTCTCTCTCTCTCTCTCTCTCTCTCTCTCTCTCTCTCTCTCTCTCTCTCCACCTCCTTACACCCTCCAACAACGCTTACCTCACGTTTTTTTTTCCCCAAGACAAAAACTTTTTGTAAAAGAAAACGAATTTGAAAAAAAACAATGAATAAAAACTCAAAGTGTAGCAGCCTAGCATGACCAACAACATACTTATCATCGGATCAGTATAACGATATTGCGCTCATGTAATCGGATATACAGATATCGGCTTCAACAATTACAATATTCAAACGTTTCGCCAAGTTTCCACAAGTAGGTTGAGAACTCTCCTTAACTTCTTTGCATTATTCTTTATCAATTTGAAACTTTCTCTTATGCAATGAAACGCGACAATAATATTTTATGAACAGACTTTGCGTTCAGCATGGCTGATGTATATACACGCCAGTGTAGCAATATTCGGTGAAGATCATTTTCGTCAATAATATTATTCACCTGAAGCCTAGGGCATCGAGGAACAATTTACTCCAAGATATTTGCCACCGATCTTCGTTTCCTCAGTGGGTGATCTTAGTTCCTTTACTAGGAAATCTTAGTTTCCTCAGTGGGTGACCTCAAGTCTCCTCAGTGGGTGATCTTGGTTCCTCATTTAGTGATCTTACTCTGGCGATCTTCAGTTATCGGTCATGTGACGGGAGTTAGTAGTTCACCGAGTGCTATTGATCATCTCGACTCTCTCTAATTTACGTGTAGGCGTACGAGTCATTGGCCAAATGACATTCTGGTAATCGATAGCCATTAAATGTGACACATCCGGAGGTTTGAGGTTCCTCAACCCTGTCGTGTTCGTCTCAAACTATCAGTCATTTTCGATGCCTCTCGATACTGCAGACACTGGCATGCACACAACACACACTCTCTCTCTCTCTCTCTCTCTCTCTCTCTCTCTCTCTCTCTCTCTCTCTCCTGGCCTATGTCTCGCTTTCATTCGCCACTCGTCTAAGTATCCATCCATCTCTGTAGATGTATATTTTTCTATATACTTCTGCTGATCAGCCATATATATAGCATCTTTATATAAATCCCTGCACGAAGGGAATAGAAAATATCCCTCGTGATTCTATAAATATCTGAACAACTACAGTTTTAAAAGATCTTTCTCGACAGCGGAGGAGGAGGAGGAGGGGGGGTTTCACAACCAGAATATTATTGCACTACACACGACACACACATCAATAAGAGGGACGAGACCACGAGTCGCTTATGCACTAACGACGGTGTAAACAAGTACAGATGGTATACCTCTTGAGTATACCACAGGCGGAGGTATAATACCTTAAAGACAAAACCTCCCGGGGTCCCGAGACGCATAACTGAGCTCTGGTCTACAATTACCTAACGTTACTTCCTCAGAGCCAGAAAACGTTTTAAGATCTCTTTTCACTGAGGCTGAACTACGTGACCTGGGCTGCTGGAGGTCTACCAGCCTGCTTACCTGGGGCATGAGGAAGAGACACACGCACATTCGTGAGCACTCGTCACGAATATTCGTGAGCATTAATGATTTCTTCCATCACTCTCTAGATAGAAAAGGATACCGGATCTACGTCATAGATTACCTTCTTGTATCAAACCGTAAATATTTCGCCAAAAACTTCTGACAACTGATGAAGGAAAGTAAAAAAGGAACATTTCAAGGATGAAAACGAAAATGATATACACCTGATTGGCAAATTGCTGCCTTGTCAGGCAAATCAAGACTCTGAAAATAATAAGACACTTTTAACACCTTTGCAAATACGCTGAGGATATATCGTGAATTTGACAGACATACTACACACACACACACACACACACACATGACAGAGTGGCACACACAGAACAATAGGTGTTATGCACAGCGTATGTGCGTGACTGTATGTGTGTGTGTGTGTGTGTGTGAGTATCCATGTATATACACCTGACGGGGGAGTGGGAGTCAGGTGTACATACATGGACAAACACCGGTATATCAATACACCTTCGATTTCCAGGGCTGTCGTCATCATAACATACAGCACGGCTCGCAACTGATGAAGACCGCGCCCCTCAGCTGAGGGCTACCGATATGACACACGGACATGATCCACACGTCCGGACCAATGTGTGAGGCGATAGTGATTCCTAGATATTCTCGAGAAATCTTTCATTCCGGTATATCTCTCTCCGCCGCAATCACCGGAACACATGAAAATTCAATTACTATGATTTTCTAAAGCCATTGCACCGCTGGCGAGGCTCAATATGCTGATAACGTGGCACAGCTTTGATTTTACGCGTCATTCGTCTGGTGATTGGTGGTAGTTGCGTTTTGTGTGTGATTGGTAGCCAGTGTTACCAGGTATTGATCTTCCTCCTCCTGTTATTGAGGAGCTTAGCTGTTTTGTTGTTCTGTTTTTTACAATAACTTTCCTACCGAGGCTTAGCTTGTTTTGTTTTTTTCTTACAATAGCTCTATTAGTGAAGCTTATTTTTATTCTTTCTTTTGTTTCCAGAGCTTAGTTTCATCGCTATACAACAGTTGTGTTGTATACAATTTGGACTACTGTAAGCTTCAGCTTTGCCTGGCTCACACATGCACTGCAGTCCTTCACTGGAGACATTTTCCTGACGATAAACTGTCTTGGTGTCTTCGTCGGTAGAGAGTCTGGGGTTAAAACACAAGTCTCTCGGAAGTATGGCAATTCGTCTTAGCTCCTATGGTAATATTTCCTCATAAAGCTCTACGTTAACTGACTAAGGCATTATCACAACACACACAGACACAGACACACACTCACGACTCAACTGGCCCTCTTCCACTCTAGTCATTCACAATCTCTGTCTCTTGTCCACTTACTATCCTGCCTTCTGCCTCTTATTTTCTGTCCCTGTTGGTTTCTATCAATCTCACACTGTCAGTCTCTCTCTCTCTCTCTCTCTCTCTCTCTCTCTCTCTCTCTCTCTCTCTCTCTCTCTTCATTCCAAGATCTTCAGCACACGTCTCCTCTGTGGAAGACCGTGCAGTTACTCCTCCTTCCTCATCATCATCTGACACTTCCTCACGACTGGGAATCAGAGCCAATCTACTGATGGTCAGGTCCAACACTCCCTCTGTACGGTGGCAGTGTCCTCACCCATCTTGACGACCTAAGCCAAGAATAAATAAATCCACCACTTCTTCACCCTTTTTCTCACGCTGGCAATACTATCTCTTCCTCTCCTACTAATTTCCAGTCCATATATTTCTCGTCTTTTAATCCACGTCTTGTGTTACCCTACTGAATGCTCTGTGACGAACGTCTGAATGGTGTCCGTCGGTGCGGCCATGTTTAAATCAACACGGGCGATAACATAGCAAGAGGAATCAACTCGCTTACGAAACAAAAATCCTGACGCAGTGTAGGTGATAATTACCCACACAACCAGTTCTGTCTGGTTCTCGCTTCATTGTGTAACGTTATATTTCGGGTATACGGCTAATGATCAATACTCGGAGATATTTACTTGATATTACAACGTCAGAGGAGTTCCTCTGCAGCGCTCCCCTGCTGAGGAGACATGATCACAGCACTGCGGATAGTGTTACCTGATTCCTTACTTATTTAGGTCAACTTCAACAAGTGTTTCATCTGTGCTGAAGCCTTGGAACACGAAGCACCACCCGTGAGCACGACGGTCCGACCTCTGAGCTGACCCTTAACGTTGAACTTATTCAACATCATCCACATAAACCTCCCATGAATGTCATAATAATCACAAATTACTTATAAAACCTACGAGAGCACACAACCGCTCTCATTATCCTTACACCCCACGCAAAGTACCCACAATACTCACACAACCCATAATACTCACAAAACCCACACAAAGTACCCACAATACTCACACAACTCATGATACAAATCCCACGCAAAGTACCCACAATACTCACAAAACCGACCCAAAGTTCCCACTATAGTCACACAACCTACCTAAAGTACCCACAATTCTCACAACCCTCCGAAGTATTCACTTAAGTCACAATACCTACCCACAGTACCCACAATACTCACAAAGCCTACCCAAAGTACTCACTATACCCACAAAACCTAAGTAAAGCACGCACAACATCAAAACAAGGTACCCACGGTGCAAAGTATCTCCAGACCCTGGCTAAAGTACCGCCAAGACAGTACCTGGCCAGAGTACCCACCCACTATTCTTCCTGAAGGCGGGAAGGGCTACACGTACGAGCGCCAAAACAGCTGTGGCATGTGCACAATATAGGCCACCTGGCCACGCCATCTTACCGTGGTGTTCCTAAACGAAAAAGAATGAAAATGAAAAAAATAACACATCAAGTTTAGGCGAGTCAGGTAAAAGGCTGAGGTGTGGGGAGAGTCTAACAATGATCGTGTGGCCCAGAGTGCAGTTGGTGACCCATCACGATAGATATCTGTTGTACAGTTCACACCGCCCGCCTTTATCTGCTGCCCACTCTGTCTGTGTCACGTCTGTTGTGTCACCATGCACGCCATGTGCAATCTTACGTCATTAACAGACATGTCACTTTGATAGTGCATTTCACGCGGATCTGGAGGCTGCGCAGTGGGAATCATTCCCAAAATGCATGATAAAATTGGAATACCTTTAAAATTCCAATTTAAGGGACACATCTAAGAACTTTGTGCGAGTGACAGTTATTCTCATCCGGCCATTCCTGACTCCAGCCTAACGTGTAACACAGTAGCACGGGTGGAACGTTACACTGTGACCAGACATGTTACTACTGCTGCTAATGACGCATGGAGAACCAGTGTTATAATAGTTCCTGTGGATATTTTCAGTTATCAACATAATTAAGGTCAAACTAAATCCAAGGATTTCGTTATTCTATGTAAACCTTTTGGTATGTTCTTTAATTATGCATAATTAAAGGCTTGGATGATTTTCATGCATTTAAACATACAGGACAAATAAAGAACATTGTCACAGGAAACTTTTGAGGGACGTCAACAATGAAAGAAGAAAGAACATCAGGGAGTATGAAGTGGTAGGGGTGATGTACGTGGAAGTGGTGCTGTATCCCATACATACGAAACGAACAGACAGACGGATGTGAGGTTTGTTCCTTAGATTACAACTATGATACAACAGCAGATGGGAATATACGCAGAGTAAGTCTTATGGAGGGTAAAAATGCATCATGTATTTCACTGAGGGAAAGGACACATTGGAGGATTACATCTGAAAATGTAATCTGCTCTCTGGGTTTAGATTAAAAGATTTTATTAATGTTGAACTCTAAAAGCAATGCATTTGTGATATTGATAATGGATACGATTGTGAAGCCAGTTACAATCATGCAGCACCTCAACGTGCTCTTAATGCAGCCCATTTTCTCTTGATAAAATTTGAAACTAAAAAAGATATAGTTGATGGCAGTACTGCAGAGGGGCTGCATTATAACTCAGACGCACGATAACTCCCTCACAGCACTACACAACAGTGTATTATGCGACACACGATAACTCCCACACGGCACTGCAGAGGACTTGCATGACACGACGTACGATAATAGCCTCGCAGCACGAGACACAACCCACGATCACCCATAATTTCCTCAAGGCAATGCATGGCGGACGCGTCATCATACGATGCATGATACTTTCCTCACCTTGAACTTCACATAACTACGAACTATAATCTTGAACAAAACTATAATCTTGAACAAAACAAACACCTGCACCTTACTAAGACCTACAGCATATAACTATACGCACTTTTTTATCAAGAACTACAAACTTTAACGATTGGACACCTTCATCATGAACTACAGCTAATAACTATAATGACATTAATGTCCAAGCGGCACAGGAAATAAACACAATCCTATGACAATATTGACACAAGTATTGAACACAATCCTATGACAATATTGACACAAGTATTGAACACAATCCTATAACAATACTGAAACAAGTATTGAACACAATCCTAGGACAATATAGACACAAGTACTGAACACAATCCTATGACAATAATGAAACAACTATAGAACACAATCCTATGACAATATTGACACGTATTGAACACAACCCTATGACAATACTGAAACAAATACTGAACACAACCTATGACAAAATATTGACAAGTACTGAACACAATCCTATGATACTCTTGGCACAAGTATTGATCACAACCCTATGACAATATTGACACAAGTATTGAACACAATCCTATCACAATACTGACACAACTACTGAACTATATTAGCACAAGTATTGAACACAATCCTATGACAATATTGACACAAGTATTGAACACAATACTATGACAATAATGACAGAAGTATTGAACACAATCCTATGACAATATTGACACAAGTATTGAACAAAATCCTGACAATAATGACATAAGTACTGAACACAATCCTATGACAATATTGACACAAGTATCATGGACACAATCCTATGTATCATGTACATGTCACGTGGTGAGGTTGACCATGGGCAGCATCAGTAGCCAGCTGTGTATCACACACACACACACACACACACACACTCCACGCCTGACCCATGTCATGCCTTCTGATCACCACACCAATGTACCCAATGCCCTACTACCAACCTTCACACGATGTGTTTTTGTTTAAGTCTGAGCAAAAATGTTACTATTTCTCAAATAAAGATAATTTTGGCTAGAAGATCGGATTACTTTCACCAGTGAATAAGTCTGGCCACATGATGGGACAACTTTCACCAGTGTACAACTCCGGCCACAGGATACGATAGCCTTCATCGTCACATTACGAGGCAAAACGAGTTTATCATAAACAGGTCGAGAACTATATGGTTCTCTCTCGTACAGTCTGTGATCACCTGCACCAGGCAAGTCCCTTAGATATTATTAGTCCCTACACCATGACACTCGGGTATGACGGTACACGTCCACATGGGTCAGGTCAAGGGTTGGCCATTATACCCCACCCAGGTCATGCTAACGAGCACCTGAGGGCATTCTGTTTACGAGAGAGGGAACCATTCTCCTGCGTTACCATAACAAGACAACACGGTAGACCTTACCTGAGGAAAGTGTTACGCTTTTGTCGGGGAAATTTACAGATTAGTCCCTAATTAATAACACAATAAGGTCACTTCTCCATAAACACGAGGTTCCTAGCCAGGGCGTACCTGTGTGATGTGACCTGCCAGGCTGCACGATGGTGCACGTCTGTACACACTATATGCAACCAGCACGAACCTGAGCGAATGTTTACGAAACAAGTCATGACGGATCTTCCTCTGGTGTCCCTTGTGTCTGCCAGTAACAAAATGGACAGACAGGGTCCCCCTACAACCCATGCTATTGTCTCTCATATGTCCTGCAACACATATCCTCTTTTGTGCATTTAATTTACAAATATTATTGAGTCTATTAAATTCCAGGGAGAAACGATCGTTGTTTCCAGGTAAGAAATGTTTATCATGATCGCGATCCATCTCTTGTGCACTCTGATGATATCTACAGAACTGATCCAGGGCTTCAGCTGGTCTCTGGTGCTCCAGTGTTCAACTGAATCGATGAGTCAGGGGGAGTGACCTCCGGACACTATGTAAGGTGTTCCTCTGGCCGGACGTACGTACATGGTGATGCTGGAACACACGCCACCAAACCAGTCAGCGTTGAGCAAGAGCTGTGATCGGTGCCATCACCGACCTGACTGTCCAGGTCCTCCCTCAGTGTGTTGAGTCTGTCGTCATCGTGTGAGAGGCAACTGTTCACCCGGGGTGGGGTCACCTGCCACCATGACAGTGCGGCCACTGACGCCATGTGTCCCGTGACATGATGAACCCTGACGCCATGTGTCCGTCCCGTGACATGATGAACCCTGACGCCATGTGTCCGTCCCGTGACATGATGAACCCTGACGCCATGTGTCCCGTGACATGACGAGTCCCGCTACTGTCTGGTTCTGCATAGGTGATAACGTTACCTTCACCAGGCCTAACGCAGAGGAACAGTTACCTCGTGAAATTCGTAATCTGCGTTACCCAAACTTCGTTATAAGTAGAGTGCCTTACTGTCAGGCCACATACAACAATGTGGGGATAGCGGGAGATCCCGGCACACTACCCTGGTGCAGAGAGTCTTACATACAGGGAACTGTGCACTGTACGAACGATAGATGATAATGGTTGTGGTGCAGCAACCTACTTTACCAGTCACTGTCTGGGTGATCATCATCGACCACTGTATTATAAGGAGAGAGTTCCACACTCGTGACATCACATCTCTTCATCATCATTCAACCCCTTTCAACTTTTGTAAATTGTAAATAACGACAATTTCTTCACAATGTAATCGATTTATTCGCTCGATTCAATATACAAGTCCTTTTTTTTTTACGTTGGAGGCTCCAGCCACGGACACAAGTCCAAATCAAGGACAGACCTTAACTGAAATACAGACAAGATATTCTAACAAGTTTCTTGCTTAATATCTTGTTATGGCCTCTGGTTGTTCTAACTCTGTATCCTTCGAAGAACTAATCACGGTTGACGGATGGACGAAGAAACTCAATACTCAGCTGAAGAAAAATTAAACGAAAAAACTAAAATTGCCTGTGACACACACACACACAAACACACACACACACACACACACACACACACACACAGAGAGAGAGAGAGAGAGA
>JAUUDZ010012593.1:0-11530 GCA_032361705.1 Panulirus versicolor | reverse complement strand
ATATTTGCGTGTGTGGACGTGTATGTATATACATGTGTATGTGGGTGGGTTGGACCATTCTTTTGTCTGTTTCCTTGTGCTACCTCGCTAATGCGGGAGACAGCGACAAAGTAAAATAAATAAATAAAAATAAATAAACGTTAAGGATTCCAGTATGTCTCCTTGCTTTTTTAAAATGTTCCCTATATTTCTACTGAGAATACTGTGCTGCTACCAGAATCAACTATAGGGTTACAAATGATGAAGGAATTTGGGGGCGTGAAGAAAACTGATTACGTGCAAATACAGTCACCCCAAGCATAGGAGAAAAAGAAAACTGCCCAAGTCTCGCGTGCATGTTGCAGAAGGTGACAAAGAGAGGTGGCAGCAAGGAAATGGAAATCCTTCTCTCCTGCATTACTTTCCAAAAGAAGGAACAGAAAAACGGGTTTTTTTCTAAAGTGAGGTCACCTGCTCCTGTTGCTACCTTGCTTCCGTGATAAATAGTGGACACATATGCCAAAAAAAACTTAGTAGAGTGTGATAAATAGTGGACACATATGCCAAAAAAAACTTAGTAGAGTTAGTGTTTTAAAAATGAAAGTTTGAGTGAGAAACTTACAAAATAAAGAAACGATGGGAATACTCCTTTTTACTTCTTTTTCTATTCATTCTTGTTTGTCATTTCCATAAGTTAATGAAATGAAGCAGCAATTTTACCAAAGATGGTGAAGAGGAAGGTAATCTGACCTAAACATTATGGAGAGCAATAAATGGAGATGTGTGTGATAAGTGCAGAGAGGTTTGTTATATTCAATGATGAAACTCACACCTTACTTATTCCCTCAAAGCTTAAGGCAATAACAGAAGAATGACAAATGGAGTGGGGCAAATGTTTCATGATCAAGTGTTAAGTACACCCAGTAAAGAAGTGAAAGATATCAAAGCCATGGTATCATGATAAGAGTGGTTAAAACAGAGACAGTGTACCAAGTTAGTAAGAGTAAGTGTCAGTTTTCCAGTAAAACATGAAAATGGCATTTGGTCCTTTTATATTCCTTTTTTATCAAGGCAAAACCTTAGTCTCCGTATCTGGCATCAATATTTCTTACAAACAATATCTAACAGCAGGCAATGCAGGGAGATAAAGAAATATGAAAATCAATTATTCATGGTTATTCCTGTAGGATAACATAAACTTCCTCTAGTGTAAGATATCTTGCTCCATACACCCAAAAAGATGAACATATTGTAAAGAGCACGAAAAGAAAATAGCTGCATTTAAAGGGACAATGAGCAACACCATGCCATGCTGCCAATCAATAAGTACTCATCAAAAGCATTATTTGTTATATCTTTATTTATGCATTATAATACACAACTCTCACTCACAATGATGAATGAATTGTGAAAGGTGCAAACAGAAATTAAAGCTTTGGATCTAAATGGATGCTGAGCAGCCCCATATGCCAATTCATAAGAACAAGCCAAAGAACTGTATATCATCATTATCTATCTTTATTTATGCATTATAATACATAATACACACTTGCACAGCATATCTTGACATCAAAATATCCATAAATAAGTTGAATAAGTGAAAAGAAAGTAAAAAGAGAAGAAAGAGATAAATGAATCACTAAATGGATGGTAGTGGTCAATTGAATGCATCAATCTTTAAGCACAAGGTTTCAGTCAGCCACCACATTGGGACAGCACCTTACTGAACACTGGAGCCATTTCTTGGTTGGAGGAGGGTCATCAAACTGCATGGGATGTAAAAACCTTTTTGGTAGCTGTGGACTACAGTTGTATTTCATTGTGAGAACGAATATACTATATTATGACTAGTCATAATCTAAGCATTTAAGAGACACTAAAGTTGAATACATCCCATAAACCAATATCTATACACCCTTGAGAGAATCATCCAGATTATGTAGCAGTCAGTCACAAGTCTTGAAAACATACTAAATGTGGCCTCTGAACTTAAGATAAATGATTAAGCAACTACCCACACAAAAAAAAATTGTAACAAAGTTTATAGCAATGCAAATGAGCATATTCCCTTATAAAAATGCAAAAATTTAACTACATTTCAGAAGGTAACTGCAAAAATTTAGTTTTAAACCATGTTGGTAAAAACGAAAGTGAATTATGAGAGGTGAGTGACTGTTAGTGCTCATGCAACTGGTACTGAGAGGATTGAAGAAGAGGGGTGAGTGTTTTGGGAGAGTTAACTGAGTACATTAACAAAGATGTGAGGTATGGGCAATCTAAAAGTATGAGTGGGTACTATGGTATGGAAGTTGAGGGTACAACTAAGGGGTATGGGTACCTAGTGTCTTGAGCAAAAATGGTGAAAACCTTGTGGAGTTGTATGCTGAAGAAATATTGGTAATTGGAAATACCTGGTTTAAAATATAAAAGGGCATACATGTATAAACATGTGTATGTGGGTGGGTTGGGCCATTCTTTCGTCTGTTTCCTTGCGCTACCTCGCTAACGCGGGAGACAGCGACAAAGTATAATAAAGAAATAAGTATGTGTGAGTGAGTAGGGTATATTGCAATTGGCAATAAATGGATTATGTATCAATTGATGGGCATACTAGAGATACTTTTAGATGTAAATGTGTAGGGAGGGGCAGCTGGTGGGATATCCAATTACTTTTTTGGCCAAGGCATTGGCAAAAGCTTATAAAGGCTTTATGAAAAGCAAAAATATGGGTGAGAAGAGGGTGGTGAAAGTGAGTAAACTTAGGGAAACACCATTAGAGATAATGTGAAGAATGGCAAAAGGTTAGAGTAAATGAAACTAGGGGTGTGGAAGAGGAATGGAAGATACTTAAGAAAGCAGTGATAACATGTGCCAGAGAAGTACACAACATCTGGAAGATGGGTTGTTGGTGGGTGAGAAAGGGTAGCTAGTGGTGGAATGAAGAGCTAAAGTTGTTTGTGAAAGAAAAGAGACACAGCAATATGGTTACTACATTTAGAATATCTGTCAATCAATATGTTTGGAACCAAAAGACTCCTGTTATCTAGATAATTAAGTAAGGTGGGTACTATCATGAACATCTATCCAGGGAAAGTATACATCAAACCTGAGTACTTGAAACATATTGGTTATACTAATATTTTTTGCAAACACCTACAGTTTTTAATTGATACACTAGGCAAGAACCTACTGAAAAGAATAACGTAGACAATTAGAGACATACAACTACGATATTGTTAATCATGTATAGATTGATTGTAACAAATGCAATTACCCTAAATTCAAGAGTTCATATTTCATATTACTCTCATTTCTCCAACCCACTTCTACGATAATTTTTCTGATTATGAGAATCTATATTAGTTCATGATGCAGGTAAGAACCTGCTGATAAGAACTGCATCAAATGAATATATACAAAAATAATACACCCCATGTTATTTACAAAGTATAATTTAGGTTTTGCTATCAGCACTTGCCTCTCTGTCTTGCTTGCCTCCCCATCTTGTTAGCTCCTCCGTTCACTGTACTGTACCACATAATATTGGTAATATTTTTACGGGTATCTAAATATTTATCAAGTAATGTATCAGGTAAGTGCTTAAAGAAGGAAATGTGTACAAAAACAGCAAGTAAAATAAAATTTACTGCATCATCAGTGTTTTCAACCGATGTCTATGCTAGCCTCACTGGGATCACAAATGTTCCTGTTCTGTGAAGCACTTCAATTTCTACACCAATATTCAATGTTACTTTTCTGTGATTGTGAATTATTGATTTCATAAAGTACACTACGCCTTTAAGTAGATTTTCAACCTGTCAGATACTCTACCTGTACCTGTAAGGATGTAGTGCATGTGCATGTGACTGGGTGATGTGCAAGAGAAAGCAGCAGGTCAATGAAAAAGTGCAAGGGGTGAAACTTTAAGAACAAGAAAGTGTTTTGGAAAAAAAGGTTAAAAACAGAAGGAAAACAAGAGAACAAAAGGGAACATCAGTTGAGGGTGGTAAAGACAAGGTGAAGCAGAGATTGAGTCCATGGATTGTTTTGTTGAAAAGAGAAAAGGCAGTGAAAACCTTGCATTAAATAAAGTGTGGGAAGGTGGTTGGAGTGACTGGGATTGAAGATGATGAACTCAAGAAAGGAGGTAACTATTTTGCTGATCGGTTATTCATGATTTTTAATGTATGTATGGCTCGTTAAGGTACATGAGGATTGTCAAAACACCTATTTTGTGCCACTGTATAAAATCAAAAGGGGGAAAAGTGAATGTTTGAAAAGGTTGAGGATGTGTGAATAAAGTGGTCACTTTGAAGAATTTGTTTGAGAATATTTTGAAAAACAGGTCTGTGTGAAGCAATTATGGGTCTGGAGAGAGCATGTGATAGAGTTGATAGAGATGTTTTGAGGAAGGTTTTACAAATATATGGTGAGGGGGACAGGTTACTTGAGGCAGTGAGGAGTTTCTATCAAGAAAGTAAAGCATGTATATGAAAAGGAGGAGACAAGGGTGAAGGTGGGTCTGTAGTGGTGTATGTTGTCACCATGGCTGTTTAAATTGTTTATAGATGGGATGGTGAGGGAGGTAAATGCAAGGGTCTTAGAGAAGAGGACAAGTCTGCAGTCTGTTAAGTGTGTGTGTGTGTGTGTGTGTGTGTGTGTGTGTGTGTGTGTGGTGGCTGGAGAGGGGTGAGTTACTGTTTGCTGATTACACTGCTCTGGAGGCAAATTCTAAGAAAAAATTGTAGAAGCTGGTTTCTGAGTTTGGAAAAATGTGTGAAAGAAGGAAGTTGAGAATTAATACTAATATAAATAAGGTTATCAAGTTCAGCAGAATAAAGATACAGGTCAGTTGCAGTGTGATTTTGAATAGACAAGAACATGGATAATGCCAAGTGATTTAGATATCTGGTAGTGGACATGGCAACTGATGGAACCTTGGGAGATGAAGTGTGTGCAGAAAGAAAGACTGCTGTCTGTGAGGGCAAAGATGGGCCTGCCCGATGGTACTGTTCAGTAATAACAAAGGTAATGTGCAGAAGAAGGTTGATATGTCGGGAATGATATTTCTGCGGACACTGTGGTATGAGGAGAGTTGACTGACTAAGAAATGACAGGGTAAGAGACATCTGGAACTAACAAAAATAGGTATAAGAGAACTGAAAAAGGTGAGCTCATGTGGTATGGACATATGGAAAATATGAGTGAGGAGAGGCTGACTAGGATGTTAAGCATGTCAGGCAAGGAGAGAACAAAGAGAATGGAAAACCAAAAAGGATGTGGTGAGTTGGAGTGAAAGACACTTTGAGAGCTTGGGAAATGAACATGCAGGTGAATGTGAGGCATGCATGAGAAAAAGCAAGTTGGAGGGATGTGATATACGGTGGGTTATATGCTGTCAATGGGATGAACCAGGGCATATGAGGATGTCAGAAGAAACCAAAGAAATGTCTATGGGGCTTGGGTGTGAACAGGGGGCTCTGGTTTCAGTGCATTATACATAACAGCAAGTGGATATGAGTGAAAGAGCCATTCTTCATCTCTTCCTGGTGCTACATCGCTGCACAGAAAAAAAGCTGTAATAAAATACTTAACCTATACGATAAAGCAGAACCTATTAGGAATAATAAGCTAACTATATTGCACATGCTATTTCATATATTCAAAGAGGAGTGGTACATACAAGATCCTTTTTAAATATTTAAGCTACTATCCATCTCTGCAATTTTTAATGATAAAGACTGAAAAAATAATTCTCCCAACAATTACAAGGAAATATTGCTTATTGGTTTAGCTTTCCCATGGGGAAAGCTGCAGCTTGCTTTGAGCATCTTTGGAAATAAAAGTGTATGCAGAGAAAAGTAGGGATGCAGGGGGAAACTGCATCCAAAGAAATATAGAAAAATATGTGACATAATGAAAGGCAAAGAAATAAGAAATCTATTCTTTGAATAACAATATCCAGTTCTTAAATATGTAGCAGATCACAAAATGGGCTTGGAATTAGAATATGGCTACAGAGGAGAAAAATGAAAGAAAAATAATAATTTCATACTGACCTAAAAACTAATGGGTAAACAGTCTTCCATTATCAAATGCGGTCTTTCATCAGATCTGTGTCAGCAGTGCTTATTAAAAACATTTTTCCACTTCTAGCCTAATCACAAAAAGTCTAGAGTGCAATGATATTCATACACTATATGTTCATAATTCTATATTCCCTTAATAAATGTCAGTTGCTGGGCAGTGAGAAATTAATGGCATTTAATGTGCCTTAGATTAATTTTTCATTTCTAAAACAGTGATACATCATTAATCCTTAAAAAATTATCCGAAGCTACAAAAAACTTTATCACAAACATCAAGCAACCATACACAGTCTCATACAATATAAACATGTTAGGTGCTAACCAGCAGCAAAATTTGTATTAGGTCTAACATTTTTGTGTATTATGGGTGGGAGGTACTATCCATCACATCAGTAATCAATCACAGACTTTTAATACTGCATAAAGTCCTAAACCTGAAATTTGTTTGAAGGGCAATTCTTGTCTCTAGACCTCTGTATCTAATCTGGACACTAATCATATATCCTGAACCTGCTGTCTTAAAAATGATGATACAAATGAAAATGAATTTATACATGTGCTCCTTACTTATATTCAGAGCTGAAATCTTGTGGTTTGATGTTATGAGAAAAAGTAATTATGTCATGGGTGGATCCAGGAAATCCATTTACCTGACTTTCCCCTCTAACTGACACTTGAGTTAAGTAAAAAAGTACTTTCTTCAATGAGCTGAAAATAACATAAACTTCAATCATTTTTCCTTCAACAACTATGAGCAAGTTGGACATTATGCAATTTTTTTCTAAAGAAAAAATAAATAAAAAGTAAAAAAATAAAATTTCCCTTATGGATACATAAGACATTATATGTGAAAATTTTTTCCCATGGAATGGTTTAGTTTATGAGGCATCTTACTTAAAAAGCAAAAGGCATACCTAACACAAAAAAGAAATCATTTCATAAAATCTTCATCAGCACAACAAACAGTTCAAATCAACTAGATATCGATATCAAAAAAGTAATATAGTTTGTATATACCCTTTTAATTACTTTATATGTACTTATAACAAAATGGGGTAGGGTCAGAGGGGAGGTAAGAAAATAGGAGCAGTTAAAATATAGATTTTACCTTCAAAACACAAGTAACTTTGTCTGTACGTCTACAAGTGTTTCGTTAATTCATATAATATTCTTAATGAAATTCTAATTTCATCAACTTTTTTGTTAAACCAAAGTGCAGTTCACAATTCACTTTGGAAGATTTTTTTCTTAATTTTCACCATTCTGAAATAAGTGAGAGATCCTACGATCATTGAAATGCTTTTGGATATCCAAAGGTTTTATAAAGCTCTTACCCTAAGATCCCTAGATATCAAATACAGCAATGAAAACTTTGACCATAATAAACTTTCGTCGTCTTCCTACCTTCACCAAGATCCCTGTCACCCCAGATAACTAAAATTAGTGATTTTTGCTGAAACACTCTCAAAAGCAAGAAAAAAACAAGATACCAATAAATGCCTGACAAATTTTTTTTATTATTCTTTAAATAAGGTTCCTTTCAAAATTATTCTTTCTTTTAAGGTGCTAAGTGAAGATGTTACACTTTCCACACTCTTGTTAAAAAGCACCCAACTACACTATTAGCACCAAGACATTCAATAGAATGATCTTCCTCATAACTTGTGTATTAAAAACCAGTTGTATTCCAGATATGACTTAGTTATTCTTTGCAGAAACTTGCCAGTTTGATGAAGCCATGTTGGACACTTACAAACAACTAATCAGTCACTGGGATATATTGCTCTCAACCATGGACAAGGAATGTACTGTGCTCCATCAAAGAAATCAAAATACTGACTCAGATCTGGATGTTTAACCTGCAAAGAAAAGAATTCAAATAAACACGATTTACAAATAAAATTTCAATAAAAGAAAAGTGAGATTCCAAAATATTAAAACAGAGAAATGAATGCTTCATTCAATATCTGAGCTATGATCTTTACTCACAGGCAAGTTACAGATGTTATGTTATCCTGGGCTATCAAGTTACACTTTACACCATCCTGTTATATCAATAAACATATTTTACATCTTCTTATAGGCATATAAAAGTTAAAAATTTTGGAGGGCTGCCTTCTGTAGGCAGCCACAACATGCAATACTTGCATACATTCAGTCTGCTGACTGATTATGCACTGAATGAGAGTCTATTTAACTTGATTTTTACTTACCTCTAATGTTTTGGTCAACTATCTATACACTACTATTTCATGCAGCAGAGGTTACAGAATAAGCTACTAAATAGTATCTATATGTTGAATAGTGTTTATATGTTCGTGGTTATGATCTAAAAAATGTTTTGTTTTCCCATAACAAGGTAAGCCATTTTGGCAGCATCTGAAAGAGGGAGTGAGCTTAAGGACATCAATGAGTAATGACTGTGATGCTCCAGAGGTACAACTGGGTGATGAGTTGGAAACACCTGACCTACATCTCTCAAACACTGGTGTTCCTGTACACAAATGTCTCAAGACTGAGGATGTCTAAATGCCAAATCCTCCAAGATTTTGACATTTGACTGATGTGAAAGTCCCGATATTCAGCTACAGGTATCAGTTTTTAGATTCAGGAGATTTGCCTCATATTTCATTTAATTAGACGCAAATAATTCATGATGTACATAATACATCATTTTCTACTATCATTATCATGATGTACATTGAAGTGAAGTATGCACAAGTTTAAGAATAAAAACTATGGCAAAAAAGCAAATTTTGTTTGTCACTTTTCCAAGAAAGTCTCTCACTCCTTATAGAGATACTGTTATCGTATAATGCATACTGGTATTCAAATTTATTTCTTACCTAAAGAACAGTTGTCTATTAATGAGTGAATTTATGTACCATTTATAGTAGAACAATTTTTCATATCTGATTATTTGTTTTTGTATATCATCATTTCTCTGAATCCTTTGTCTGTCAGAGCTTAAAAATGCATCTCCCATTAACAATAAAACAATAATAGAAAAATGTCAAATTGATATTTCTTTTGAATTATTTACACTTTTAAGAGTACTCTCCTGAAAATCAATTACACAAGAAAAGGTTAAACTGACATTACTAAAAAAAATTTCAAAGAATAAGTCATTCACCTTCTTTATTTCATTATCATCATTACACCTGTATCCGCTATGGTGCTGAATAATATCTGTATATTATTTCTCTGTATCTAATATCAAACATTCAGGCACTGCTTATGCTTCATTATTTCCCTACAAAATCTCTTTTCAATAGCTATCGCAGATTAATTTCATTTTTGAAATATTTACACATTTTTATATCATTGCTACACCATTCCTCAATACTGTACTTATTAATGCCTGCATGTTATTCCTCTGCATCTAACACTTCAATGATCTGACGAAGAGGCTATTATCAGGCAAAATACCTACGCAGCACAAACTGATAATGAGTACATTGTTACATTTAAAAATTCATAAAAATCCATTATTCACTATTTCATTTGATGGTTTAAATCCTCACACAATGTTTATAATTCTTCTTATGAGTAATGTAATTACCTCTCTCTATAGTATGTAGAGGAAGTTATACACTCACGGGACCCCATTTCTTGAATATGCCCTACTATCATACTTCTTAAATATATTTATGCTGTTTGCATAATCCATGTCCACTGTCTTTCTATTCCATTCATCCATCACTTATAAAAGTACTTCATTACAACAAATTTACTACAAGTTTTTTGCTTAATTTCATGTTAGGTCCTCTGGCTGTATGTAATCACCTGTTTGTAATTATCTATTCTTACTGTATAGAGAAGGAGTTTTAAACTCATGAGGCCCCCATTATGCACTATCACAAAACTTCTTAAATTCATGCATGATCTCTGCATTAACAATTTCTTCAGTCATTCAGTTTTATTCATCCACCACTCTCATGCCATAGGAGTCTTTCCCTACATCTTTTGTAACAAGTTTCTTGCTCAACTTCATGTTATGTCCTCTGGTTGCTCAATCCCTGCATCTTTCAAAGAACTGTTCACTATCCACATCATCAATCTGTCTTAGAAATTCAAAGGTTGTTATCAGGTCACCCTTCTCTCTTTCAAGCTGGAAGCTTTGGGCCTTTCCCTGTAAACTTATTATGTCTTTCCCAATAACTATGACCTGGCACATTTCAAAAGACAGGTTTTCGCTTCCTCCAAAACTGTAAATACTTTTCCTTGTCTCTTCTTTTTCCCACTCATAATCCTCTCTAACTTTCAATTAAGGATAAGCCTTAATGTGAACTTTTGCTCATGACTGGACCTTCCAATGTAAAGAAAAAAAATAAGCCTTCTTTTTTCATAGTGACCAACATGGCACACGCAAAACATCTTAATCAAGGCCATCTCAGGTGAAAGTAAAAATTAAAAAAAATATTAATCAGGGCTCTGTAGGAGTTTGTTAACCTGACTCTTAAAGAAAGAAAATTTTATGAAAAGGGAAAGGCAAAAAAGGGAGAGAATTCCACAGCTTAGCTGGACTCCACACAGAAGCTATAGGAGGCAGCAGCCAAAATCATGCCATAATTCCAGACATTTGGGGTAGGAACAACGAAATATCTAGAGAATAGAGATGGAGAAGCACCACCGCAGCATATGGAAAAGAAAGAGAGCTGATGCCAAGAAAATTAACAACTGGTACTATCTTTGCCCTCCGTTGGACCCTCTCAATTATTCTGTATCATAAGAACTATTCCTTGACTGGCCAGCCTCCACACAGAAACTATTGGGAGCAACAGTTAATCATGCGCCACAGGTCCAAACCTTGGGGAGGGGGACACATGCAGACAACTTATGAGAACAATGGCCAAAAAAAACTATTTACAAAATAGAGAAAGAGCAGCAACATTGCAACATATGGAAAGGGAAAATTGAAGAAAGATGATGCCAGAAGAATTAATGAGAAGGAATGCTTTTGATTCCACTCTAGTTTCTGGTTCTATCTTTGCTGCCCTCCTCTAGACCTTCTCTATAAGTTCTATGTGTCTCTTTAGGTGCAATGACCAACCTGAGAAGCACATTCTAGGTAAGATAAGAACTACTTACTACATATTTCCCAATCCATATACTTAAGACTTACTCTGATAGGGATAATGTTGACTCGTAAGAACTCCTCACAGAAATAAAACTGAAGCTTATTTCTTACTAGATAATAATCATATTTAGTCTTTCTTTCACTTTGCCCTGTCCTCATTACTATACAATTGCTTGGGTTGAATTTCATCAACTATGTATCACACAAACCTTGAAATCTGTTAAGGTTCCTTTGTAAGAGGATGCTTTTCACTTTCCTCATGAATTCTGCATATAGAGCTAACATACTCAGGAAGGAGCCCATACCCTTAGACAAGTCATTTACATAGATCAAGAAGAGTAATATTACCAAAACCGTGGGTAGAGGGGGGGGGGTGAGTGGT